>QJPP01000149.1:0-17761 GCA_003996215.1 Jaltomata sinuosa
TTAATACAATTTTATTCTATATATGCGGAGTCTAGGGAAAATAAACCGTAACCTACCTGTCGTCCGATGACAAGCTGCTAGAACAACGATGTCCAAGCTCGAACCACTCCAAGAAAATCCACAACTAAATCGGAATCGGATTTGGGATGGAATAACTCGACGTAGATAATTAATTTTCTTTAGGTGACAAGATATAGCGTCAAATGATTTTTCCCGTAAGGCTCTTCCTTAACGTGAATTAGGATGGTAAGCAACAACAATATTTGAGTAATTTGGCAAGAAACATATATAAGTAATGGTAATGGCAATATTTGAGTATTTGAGTAATGGTAAATTAATTATGCACAATTGTCAGTGCAATTTACATTCTTTAGAATGTATTAAGTAAGTTGCCAGCAATTGCCTACCACTTCAGTAGGCTTCCACGTGGGGGGGGGGGTGTGTCAACACCACATCTCCCCTTATCTAATTAATGATAGGTGGATCCCCGCTACGTACGTATTCGGGTATTGAATAAATTCGTGGTAAAATAAATATAATATTTTAAATATACCATAATGAATACAAAATCATTTCAAATAAAACCTACAATATTATAACAATAAATTTCAACATAACTAAATTTCTATCTCCGTTAAAATAATACAATGTATAAAAACTTTATAAAATAAACACATATACCATTATAACGTTTCAAAAATATTTCCCATAAACCTTTAAAATATTTTGAAAAGGCAATACTAATATAATTTTTTCCAAATTCAACTTTTAAATAACATATTTTCAAATACACGCACGATGCTAATAAAATTCTTAAGTTTAGGCTCGTAATTCGCCAACGCACGATTTTGATACTCAAGAATTCTCTCGGGATCCTCCCTTATGTTTTATCACTATTTCGGAACTGAAATGGCATTTTAAAACGTGACGTTGAAGCTTAAATCGAGTTTAACCCGACCCGGTTCGCGACCCGGTTCGCAACCCATTTTCTGCCAGACAGCCCGCGGTAAAACAGTCATAACTCTTTACTCCGAGATCAGTTGGACGTGAGGTTTTATGCGTTGGAAACTAGACTCATAGACCTTCGATTTGGTATTTCGGGGGACTTCTAAATCTTTATATATTGAGAGAAAAGCCCTGATACATTTGACCCAAAGTTCAGAAAATTTGTTAAAGGTCTTACGATATCTTTTGTCGATTTGCTTGACTTCAAAACTCAAACGTGGAAATGACCGGAAGGGTCATTACAACTACATACAAAACATATACAAAATCCAGACATATTTAAACCTAAACCCAAGGTCAGTTACAACCACAGACTCAACCCAAGACTACATAACCCAAAAATTACAGGGATATAACAGACTCATTGCACAACCAAAGACAAATTCGAACTTAGTCAAAACATGTTACCATTATGGACTACTCAGTACAGTATACACATACGACGGAGAAGAGCTACAAGGAATACCAGAAATACATAAAGCATTTCTAACCTACAAAAGAGTTACAAAAGGAAATTTATTCTATGTGAAATTCTATACAGCACCAGCAGAAATATTATATGATGAGATAAAGCCAGTGATCCAAGTTGTAAAACTGGGATTGACAAAAAACATGATATTACCAGACGATATAATAATACAGCCAGAAATACCTATGATAGAAATACCCAATTTCTATGCAAACAAGCGAATTATTGGAATTTCAACCATTATTCAAGAGCTAGCAGATAATTATTTAAATGGAAACGCAATATGGAGTTACTACGCCAGAGATCAATTAATGATTTATTCAAATTCAAGAAATGTAAGAGAAGCAGATATGGAAGAAGTCCAACAATGGATATTATCATTACTTAGACCAGAAGAGAAACTGACGACAAGAGCATTGAAGAACGAATTTATTTCTCAAAATCTATTAACAAGATACTGCAAGATAATTAGTCATAAATATCCAGATCATCGTTGTTCAAAATGCAATGGAGGAGATATGACAGGGATACCAGATGTACAGCTGGAATGAAGATATGTGGAAAGGAGAAAAAGAAGTCAAAAAGGAAATAGTGAAATTTAAAAAAAATGTAAAGTTGTATAAAGTTTTGTCTTCCATAGATATAAGTAGATAGATGTCCCTGTCAGCTATTTAAGTTTTTTGTACCATATTGTAAAAAAGTCATAAAATAGGGGACAGATGTAAAAATAGGAATAGTATAATTTTTGTTTTATTATAAAAAGTCGTAAAGTAAATAGTAAGAGTCATTCATGAACAGTAAAGGTCGTTAATGAAAGGTCATTTGTAAATAGTAAGGGTCATGTGTAAATAGTAAGAGTCGTTTTATTTTTTCTATAAAAAGATGTAAGAAGAGGAAGGGAGGCAGGATCAAGGATCGCATCATCAGCGAGAAATCCCTCACCTCTCAATTCCTCACTTGTAAACCTTCCATATACATAAATAAAATATATCTTTTAAGTAAGCTATGGAACATCCAGACGAGCTAAAAAATCAGGTATACTTATTCATAGTCATGTATAGCTAAACTTTTATATTCCTTATAATCTCTTTTATATCATAATTGTTTATCATGTTTTAGTACTGTTATAAAGGACATCTTAAGAAAGCTTGCCATGGCTAAATATTGCTGAGAGTAGTTAAGCCCAGACTATGCCATCCTAAGGTCGAAATCGGTAGGCGAGGAGGCCGTTTAGGGGAGTAGACAGAGTTGAGGCACTGTTAGGGTAAACGATTGAAGCAAGAAAAGCATGGTAGTGGCTAGAAGAGATTGTTCAAAATAACTTATTAAAAGATGATGAACTTTATGATAAACAAAGAGATTAGAGGGAATATGTTTAGTAAAAAACATGACAAGAATAAATATCGATTTAATGAGCAATAATACGTACCTAATAAACGATGATAATAATTATAAAATACTCATATTATATATCCTTAAACAACTTAATAACGATATTAGGAGAAAAATCTACGATATTTTAGTTACTTTTGAGATAACAGAAATAATGGAACAAAGATGGACAGAACTAATTATACCAGGTGACATAGACGATTTAGATTTATACGAACTAGATTTATATTCGGATTAATAATTAACTACGAATATTTAAAATATTGAAGAGAAACTATGGAATCTAAATATATCCTTGAACAACTTAAGAAAACAAACGAAATTAAATACAACGAAACTCAAGATAAAAATTATGTAGAATATATTTTAAATTGTGAAAACGAAATAATAAGATTTAAAAAAAATAATGAATAAAGGATACTATTATAAAAAAGCATTTAATCAAAATATAAATACAGAATCATTTGAAAAATGGAGACACACCAAAGAACTAATAGATTTCCAAATATACCTAATAAGACAAAATTTAGATATTTATTTAGAAACAGGAGATACTGAATTTTTAAAATATATAAAAGATAATATAATAAACCTTCAAAAATCACATATAAAAGAAAAACAAGTATATGAAGCAACTTTCTCACATAAAAATAAAAATAACAACAAATAATGGACTCAACTACAAAAATGGATGAATCTACCCACAACTTAAAAATAATAAGTAACCCCTCAAAATACCAAATATTCTTTAAAAATAAAATATTAATCACTATCATTAAAACAGTTAATCTTAACAGAGATTTGCAACAAATTATACTTGATAAAATCATTAATTCTACAGAAGATTTTTGGCCATACGAATTAGATATATATCCAGATATAGACTCTAATTAAAAATAATGAATAAAAATACTTCCGCACACATACCGCGCACTGGCACTCCAAAAATGGCATAAGGATATGGCCAAATGCTCTAAAGCCAGTTTCAGTGATTGTTCATTTCAACATGCAAGTAAAAGCTTTTCCACCAAAGGGAAGGCAACAGAACACAACATATAAGGTTAGCAGGCAGAATATATATACACAACAGACACAGGTGAAAGTAAGAAATGATGCACTTAGGGTCCTTGAAATAACAGTGTATAGAGTAAGTTTAGAAGTGGGAGGTATACCAATAACCTCAAGCAGACGGGAAAAGGAGAAGAAGAATAAATATAGGCATGCTCGAAAACAAGATATAATAACCCCACTAAGCATAAAAATCGTCAAGTCAAGGAACTAACCATCTCTCAGTATCCAACCTCGTATACAACCATGAAAGGAAATAATGTCGCGATAGAGTAACAAAGAGTCTACCTACAGTCCCCCAGCCGCCCATACAATCGAGGAACGTAAACAAGTGAAAACAAACCCTCCGGCCGCCCATACAATCAGAGTGTACACTTAACAAATAGCAAACAAGGGTGGAACCTCAAACAATGAATGATATGATGCATGATGATCTCAGGGTGGAACAGTAACTTTGTATGTACCTCCTCCGATGCTGAACGGGCCCAGAAGGTACGTGCCATGGAAGGACTCTGCCCGTATACCTCTACTTTGTCGTATACCCCGCCTCTGGCACTCGCAGGCCAAGGCTTCTGGTCAGGATCGGCAAGGTCCATAGAGGTCCCAGACCCCATACTATAGCTTATTCTCAAAAACATCGTCTAGAGTAGGTCCGGATCCAAACTGGAGACTCAAATCTCAAATATGCATGCCCAAACTCTGTCCAGGTCTAAAACAGTGGAAAATGTATCAAAAACCTCACCAAGGGTGCCCGGGGATAACCGGGTCTAAAACAGTAGTAAAACATCTCTGATGCTCTGTCCGACCGAGTCTAATACCATCTCAACAGTAAGAAAATCCATCTAGAACTACGGGCCTGCCAAGTCTAGCAGTAGTAGTAAAAACTGTGATAGAAACCATTATTTAAATCTTTTACCCCAAGAAGATCCAAAAATCAAGTCCAAATCATTTCCAAGTCATTTCCATCAAAACAGGCCCCAGGTCAATGCAAGTTTGGTAAATCAATAAAAGTCGTCCCGAAGCCAAAATCGTACTAAAATATGCGAAAAATCCCTTTTATATGCATGGAAATGACTTGATCAAACACAAATAGCCGCCCAGCAACTCACAATCAACCTATCGGCCCTACATAGGCTCCAAACGCTCTACAACACAGATATCCAACCTAGTATCACGCTAACAATATCCGGGACTCACAGACACCCCTAAATAGCCCGCCCTCTGTGGTTCAGATTCATATAAAGGCCACACAGGACCATAAGGGTTATAATATCAAACTACGAGGAATACTACACACAACAGAGGAAATAAATGGGACGGCCGAGGTAAAGCGGTCAAGGTGTGTGGTGCAAAGCTTAAAATTCCAACCCAAGGATGACAATTAGTACAATTTTATCCAATATATGCAAAGTCTAGGGAGTTTAGACCATAACCTACCTGTCGTCTGATGACAAGCTGTTGGCACGACGATATCTGAGGACAAACTGCTCCGAGAAGCTCTGAATGATAATCAAACTATCATAAACATAAATAACATATTAAAATAAGACTAAGGATACCCATATCTCTATAGTAATAGCTGGGTCGAAAATTTGGTCACCGACGAGCCCGTGGACCCTGCAACCTGAAGCTGAAATCGGATGAGCGCATAATGATCACCACACCCCTAGGTGTGCATGCTCATATTATAGAGAGAATTTAGTCAAGGACATGGCTCATACCAGCCAGATAAGTATAAGAACAATTAATGAATCAAGGAGGCGAATTTAACGGATTTAAGCGGATAAAACTTACCAATAACAATGGAGGAACCATCAAGGCCAAGGAATTTTCACCCCAACACGAGAATTGAGTCAATACTGAGCTTAGACGAGTTTGGAGCTTCAATAAATGGGAATTCATATTTTTGAGTGAAGACGAAGTTGGGAGTTTATATACAGCCCATGGGTCCTTCACAGCAATCGCAAAGGGACCCCACGCGATCGCAATGACCACGCTGCCTAGACCATCGTGATGGTGAGGACTAGCCATGCGGTCGTGAAGAATAAAGAGGAGAAGGCCTCATCGTGATCGAGATAAGGGATGTCGCTGTAATGACCCTTCTGGTCATTTCCACGTATAAGTTTTGAAGTCAAGCAAATCGACAAAACATATCGTAAGATCTTTAACAAATTTTCTGAACTTTGGGTAAAATGTCTCGGAGCTTTTCTCTCAATATATAAAGAGTTAGAAGTCCCCCGACATACCGAATCGAAGGTCTACGAGTCTAGTTTCCAACGCACAAAACCTCACGTCCAAATGATCTCGGAGTAAAAAGTTATGACTGTTTTACCGCGGACTGTCTTGCAGAAAATGGGTTGCGAACCGGGTCGCGAACCGGGTCGGGTTAAACTCGATTTAAGCCTCAACTTCACGTTTTAAAACGCCATTTCAGTTCCAAAACAGTGATAAAACATAAGGGAGGATCCCGAGAGAATTCTTGAGTATCGAAATCGTGCGTATTTGAAAATATTTTATTTAAAAGTCGAAGGTGGTAGGAAGTTATATTATATTATTATTACCTTTGAAAAATATTTTATCGGAGATAGTAAATTTAGTTATGTTGAAAATTATTATTATAATATAGTAGGTTTTGTTTGAAATAATTTTCTATGAATTATGGTATATTTAAAATATTATATTTATTTTACCACGAATTTATGCAATACCCGAATATATATATTGGGGAGTGAAATAATTGGATTGACACCACATTAACACGTGGTGTCAATTGCATAAGTCATTTGATGACTAAGTGCTGAAGATAGTGGAAAGTTTGATCCATCCATTTTGAGAAAATGGTTGCTGCCTAACTTTTATACACTTTACATTATGTAAATAAGTACTGAACATGAGTACTGGAGAATGAGTTCATTTCTCTCAACAAACACATCAATTACATAGCTGCTCCATATACATTCATACGTATACAGAGAAGGGGATTGGTGGAACCAATTAAATGTTGACGTTATATTAAATTTTCTGATCAATTATCTACGTCAAGTTATTCAAGCCCAAATCCGATTATGATTTAGTTTTGGATTTTTCGGAGAGGTTCAAGCTTGTCATCGGACGACAGGTAGGTTACGATTTATTTTCCCTAGACTCCGCATATATAGAATAAAATTGTATTAATGGGCATCCTTGGGCTGGTTTATTAGGTTGGTACCACAGACCTTGACCGCTTTATTAATGTCCGCCTACTTTTGTTCCTCCGTTGCTTGTAGTATTTGCCGATGTATTTTATTTACCCTTGTGGTCATGTGAGGCCTTGTTGACTCTGGAACATAGAAGGTGGGATTTTGGGAATGTCCGCGAGTCCCGGGCATAGTATTATCCTTCTAGGCTGGTTATGCTTGCTGAGTAGCTGTGGGCCTGTGCAGGATCGATAGGTTGATTGTGAGCTGCGGGGCAGCTATTGTGTGTGATCATACCATTTCCAGGCATATAAAGAGCTTTTATCCATGTTTTACCGTGGTTTTGGCTTCGGGACTACTGGCACTCTTTTCTAAACCTTGCATGGCCCGGAGGGGCCGTTTTTGATGGAAATGATTTGGAAATGGTTTGATTTGACTTGTGAGTATTCTTGGGTAAAAGAAAGTAAATTATGTTTTAAATCATCAGTTTTACGATTAACGCTAGACTCGGCAGGGCCGGAGTGCTAGTTGAGTTTTCTTATTATTTGAGATGATTTTTAGCCTCGGTCGGACCGAGCACCTGAGATAACTTTCTACTGTTTAGACCCGGTTATGCCCGGGCACCCTTGGAGGGGTTTTTGAGATATTTTCCTACTACTTTAGTCCTGGACAGGTCTGGGCATGCATATTCGAGACTGGGTCTCTATTCTGATACTGAGTTTTAGTATGGGGTCTGGGACCTCCATGGACCTTGCCATCCGGGCCAGGGGCTACGGGCTGCGTGTGCCGGAGGAGGGGTATACGGTGGAGTAGAGGTATACGGGCAGTGTCCTTCCATGGAACCTACCTGCTGGGCCGGATCGGCGCCGGAGGAGGTACATACAGAGATACCATTTCACTTGAGATCTTCATGGCATCATATCATTCATTGTTCGAGGTTCCACCCTTGTTTGTTGTTTGCTGATTGTACGCTCTGGTAGTAGTGGGATCGCCAGAGGGTTTGTTTTTCACTTATTTGTGTTCCTCGGTTGTATGGGCGGACGAGGGAACTGTAGGTAGCTTTTGCTTTTTACGTTACAAAAATTGTTCGCTATTAATGGATAAGTATGAGATTGGGTATGACTAGTTGAATTTTGAATTCATGTCTCCTGAGATGCCTATTATGTACTCTTTCTCTTCTTCTTCTTACACTTGAGTTACCGGTATACCGTCTCATTTCGGTAACTTATTTTGTATACACTGTTTATTGCAAGGACCGCCAGGTGCGGTTGGTTTCTTACTTTCACCTGTGGCCTATAGGTGTGTATATTCCTGCTTACGTACCTCACATGTGGTTCTGTTGATTTCCTTCTGGGCTAGTTCCTGTGTACCTTTTGGTTGATTTCTGTGACTGCTTGCTTCTATTCTGTCTGTTACTACGCTTTTATCTTATATGTGCCAAGTCGGCCTATGATACCTACTGGGTACCTTATGCTTCGCATTTGGTGCTCACCCCTACCCCCTGCATCTTTGGGTGCAGATCCTAGCGTGGGCCATCGCCGTTAGATCGTTGTGATTCGTGCTTGGAGATCTGTTGGAGACTACTTTAGGCTGAGGGTGAGCTCTTGGCGATCGGAGCTTAGCTTTAGTTTATCTGTTGCTTCATGTACTCTATTACCATTCAGAGACATCTGTATATATTCTTTTGGATAGTTTGCACTCCATGTATGTAGTTTGGCTCTGTACTATGATACCAGGTCTTGGGGTTTGGTTTAGTTTCCGCATATGTATGTATTTGTATCCCTGTTATCTATTTTATTCGTCTGGTTCCCTTAGGTGCTAGATTGTAGCCCATTACTAACTGTTCTGGGCTACGGGGATCGGTTCACCTACCTGGGGTTGTAGGTGCCATCATGACCGAGAAATTGGGTCGTGACAACTTGGTATCAGAGCTTTAGGTTCACCAGTGTCATCGGTATAGGAGCCAATGTCTAGTAGAGTACTGCGGATCGGGGCGGAGACGTCCGTACTCAATCTTTGGGAGGCTACATTGGCATTTTAGGAAATTCGACTCTTTCATTGCTTCTGTGTCGTGCGTACAACCCTTGAAGTTTCTGGAGATCTCATTTATTCTACTTCATTCTTCCGCAGATGGTTCGTACGAGATCATCGGCATCACGCGAAGATGAGCCTCCCACTCCAGCTAGGGGTCGAGGACGCCCTAGATCAGTGGCACCTGCTACAGCTGCTAGGGTGGAGATAGAGCCCGAGCAGCATGTGGATCAGGGGGCAGCCCAGGTACCACCAGCTTCAGTACCAGCTCCAGTGTCCACTTCTGTGCCAGCTCCAGTCGCAGATCAGTCTCCAGATATTCGGGGATTACTATTACAGCTTTTGGGTGTGATTGGAGAGCGGCCTTCTGAGGTAGCGCAGACATCCGCTCAGGGGGCAGCCCTGGGTGTACAGAGCTCAGGAGTGCAGCCGGCTACTATGGCTCCCCGTGCGGAGGTCATTCCGGTTCCATGTGTTGCACAGCCTCTTTCTCCTCGCCCAGTTATGACAGAGTCGGAGCAGAAGGCGTTGGGTAGGTTTTTGAGGTTAGCACCTCCGAGGTTTGCTGGTACTTCTGGACAGGATCCACATGACTTTATTACTACCTGTGAGGAGATGTTGCATCACTTGGGTTTGTTGGAGACTCACGGGGTTGGTTATACTACCTATCAGTTGGAGGGCCCAGCGAAGTTATGGTGGAGGGCCCAGGTTGCTTGTAGACCACCATCGTCACCTCCTTTGGCCTGGTCTGAGTTTTATGAGGCCTTTATGGCCAAATTCCTACCCCAGAGTGATCGGGAGCGTCGCAGGAAGCAGTTTACTCACCTTGTATAGGGGTCTACGACTATCTCGGAGTATGAGACCCGTTTTCATCAGCTAGAACCGTTCGGAGCTATGATCATTCCTACCGAGGCTGATAGGATTTGCAGATTTGTATGGGGTTTGAGGCTAGAGATCAGGCAGCCAGCTGAGATATTGATTGCCAGTGGTCGGTCATTCCAGGCTATTGTAGACTATGCCCGCACTATGGAAGACTTACAACGACATGATCAGGAGTCCAGAGATAAGAGGCCTCGACATCAGGGTGTCTATAGTGGTTCCAGATATGGTGGTAGAGGCCCTGGCCAGTGGAGTCAGAGTTATCAGCCACAGCAGTACCAGGGTCAGTCCAGCCAATCGGTTCAGGCTTTTCTTCAGACTTCCGGTAGTACCCAGTTCGAGCAGGGTCAGGGCAGCCATCAGGGCTATAGCGGCCAGTCTTCGAGGGGTACAGTTTCTGGAGCATCAGGTCGTGGTGTTCATACGGGATTTGCTGGTTCATCTCGACAGAGTAGGCCGTCAGGGGCTTGTTTTACTTATGGCGCGATAGGTCATTTTGCTAGAGATTGCCCTCAGCAGGGTACAGTTCAGTTGGCCGAGCCTTTACGGGTAGTTCAGCCCCCGGCTAGAGGGGGTGGTCGTCAGAGTAGAGGTGGTGTGCCACGCGGCAGAGAAGGTGGTAGGGATGTCGGTCGGGCAGGTGGAGGTCGTCGTCAGTTTTACGCGGTCCCTAGGAGACAAGAGGCAGAGGACTCAGATGCTGTAATTACAGGTACGATTTCTGTATGCCATCAGTCTGCTATGGATTTATTTGATCCTGGATCCACTTATTCATATGTATCTGCCTACTTTGTGCCTTGTTTGGGGTTGGCTAGTGAGCCATTATCTGTTCCTGTTTCTGTTTCGACCCCAGTAGGAGATTCTTTAGTAGTGGATCGGATTGTGAGATCCTGTATATTATCTGTTGGTGATTCAGAGACTTGGGGTGATTTGATGATTCTTGATATGCTAGATTTTGATGTGATACTGGGCATGGACTGGTTATCCCCTCACCGTGTGGTTTTGGATTGTTATGCCAAGACCATTACCATAGCTGTGCCCGGTGTATCCCCGGTTGTGTGGCAGGGTTCTGTTAGCCATGCACCATCTGGGATCATCTCTTGTCTTCGAGCTAGGAAGTTGATTTCCCGAGGGTGTTTAGCTTATCTAGCATATGTCCGAGATGTTAGTGCTGACCCTACTTCTCTTGAGTCCGTTCATGTGGTTAGAGACTTCCTCGATGTGTTTCCTACCGACCTGCCAGGCCTTCCACCTGAGAGAGATATTGATTTTGCTATTGAGTTAGAGCCGGGCACTAGGCCCATTTCTATTTCTCCTTACCGTATGGCTCCTGCTTAGTTGAGGGAGCTTAAGGAGCAGCTCCAGGATCTGTTAGCTAAGGGGTTTATTAGACCTAGTGTGTCACTGTGGGGTGCTCCTGTTCTCTTCGTGAAGAAGAAGGATGGGTCGATGCGCATGTGTATTGATTATCGGCAGCTGAATAGGGTGACAGTGAAGAATAGGTATCCGATGCCGAGGATTGATGATTTGTTTGACCGGCTTCAGGGTTCAGTCGTGTTTTCGAAGATTGATTTGAGGTCTGGCTACCATCAGTTGAGGATTAGGGCGGAGGACATCCCTAAGACAGCATTCAGGACACGCTATGGCCATTATGAGTTCCTGGTGATGTCTTTTGGGTTGACTAATGCCCCCGCAACCTTTATGAACTTGATGCACAGGATTCTTGGCCCGTATTTGGACTCATTTGTGATAGTTTTTATAGACGACATCTTGGTATACTCGCGTAGTAGAGATGAGCATGAGCAGCACTTGAGGGTTATACTCCAGGCTTTGAGAGATCATCGGCTTTATGCCAAGTTCTCAAAGTGCGAGTTTTGGCTTGAGTCAGTTGCATTCCTAGGGCACATGGTGTCTAAGGATGGGATTAGGGTTGAACCGGGAAAGATTTCAGCGGTTTGTGAGTGGCCTAGACCTACTACTGTTACTGAGGTTCGCAGCTTTATTGGGTTAGCGGGTTACTACAGACGGTTCGTCGAGGGATTTTCTTCCATAGCAGCACCCTTGACTATGCTGACTAGGAAGGATGTCCCATTTCAGTGGTCGGATCAGTGTGAGGATAGCTTCCAGAGGCTTAAGGCCTTATTGACTTCAGCTCCAGTGTCTGAATTTACCGGGTTGAGGGTCAGAGCTTCTTCCGTGTATGTGATGCTCTGCGGCTTGGTCTTTGGTTTGCTGCTGTTGATGGCAGCAACTGGTCCGAGTAATAGCATATGCGTCCGAGGCAAGCTAATGGTTCACGAGCGGCAACTACCCAGCTCATTACTTAGAGCTTGGGGTCGCGGTAAAGTTTTTCGCGCCTCAAGATCTAGAGGCATTACCTAGAGAGTCACAGGTGAATTTCACTGATTATCCAGACGCTCACAGCGCCGTAGTCTTCAAGTCATATCACGAGTCATGCCGGGAGTTGAACTCCAACAGAGGAGATGGGAGATTTATGAGAGTTATCTGAATAGACTAATGACTTACTATTCTGTCATCATCCCGGCAAGGCAAACGTGGTAGCGGATGCCTATGGAGTCCGGAAGGCGGTGAGTAATGGGTAGCCCTAGCTTCTCTTTCAGTCTTTAGGAGTGACCGCTGGCCTGTGACATCTAGTCTCTTGGCTAATCGCGTTTGTTAGGCTTGACTTGACGGATCCTAGCAGAGTTCTCGCCAGTGTTGAGGTTCGTTCTACTTTGATTGATCAGATTCAGAGCCGTCAGTTTGAGGATCAGCAGTTATGTGACCTTCGTGATCGGGTTGTTCAGGGTGAGACCAGCCAGGCTACTCTAGATTCAGATGGGGTTCTGAGGGTTGATAGTCGCCTTTGTGTTCCGAGGATTAGTGATTTGATTCAGTTGATACTTCATGAGGCACATTGTACTAGATACTCCATTCACCCTGGCACAGCAAAGATGTATAGAGACTTGAGACACGCTTTACTGGTGGATGTGGTATGAAAGCGGGATAATAGCAGGAGTTTGTATCTCGTGCTTGAGCTGTCAGCAGGTTAAGTTCGAGCACATGAGACCTGGTGGTTTGATGCAGCGACTTCCCATTCCTGAGTGGAAGTGGGAAGGGATTACTATGGACTTCGTTGTTGGTTTGCCTCGTACTTCTCATGGGTTTAATTCCATATGGGTGATTGTTGATAGGCTGACTAAGTCAGCACACTTCTTGCCGGTTCAGACTTCTTATGGCGCAGAGAGGTTAGCTCAGATCTACCTTCGTGAGATTGTTCGATTGCATGGGGTCCCAGCTTCTATCATTTCAGATCACGGCACTCAGTTCACATCTCAGTTCTGGAGCGCTATTCAGCGAGATTTGGGTACAGAGGTTCATCTTAGTACCGCTTTCCACCCCCAGACAGATGGCCAGTCCAAGAGGACCATTCAGATTTTAGAGGACATGCTTCGAGCCTGTGTTCTTGACTTTGGAGGTTCTTGGGATCAGTTTGTTCCGTTGGCAGAGTTTGCTTATAATAATAGCTTTCATTCGAGTACCGGCATGGCACCTTTTGAGGCTTTGTATGGCAGGCGTTGCAGATCACCGATGGGTTGGTTTGATGGTTTTAGTGCTGGGCCACATAGCACAGATTTGCTTCGAGATTCCGTAGATCAGGTTCGAGTAATTCAGGACAGACTTCGGGCAGCTCAGAGCAGGAAGAAGAGTTATGCTGATCATAGGCTTCGTGCCTTGGAGTTTAGTGTCGGTGACTTGGTGTTTCTCCGTGTATCGCCCATGAAGGGCGTGATGAGATTTGGTAGGCGGGACAAGCTTGGCCACACGTACATTGGGCCGTTTGAGATTCTTCAGAGGGTTGGTAGCGTTGCCTATCATCTAGCCTTGCCTCCGATGTTTTCAGCTATACATCCTGTATTTCATGTTTCGATGTTGTGTCGGTATGTCCCAGATGAGTCTCATGTGTTGCAGTGGGATTCAGTTCAGTTGGGTGAGGGTTTAGCCTTTGTTGAGGAGCCGGCAGCTATTTTGGCTAGAGATGTCAGGAGATTGAGGTCTCGAGAGATCCCGGTTATTAAGGTTCAGTGGAGGCACCGTCCAGTCGAGGAGGCTACCTGGGAGACCGAGAGAGATATGCGGGATCAGTATCCGCAGCTATTTTAGCCTTCAGGTACCCCCTTGACCTTGACTTTCGAGGACGAAAGTCCTTTTTAGTAGTGGATGATGTAATGACCCTTCCGGTTATTTCCACGTATACGTTTTCCTTAAACCGTTAGAGCTTGTTTGTAACGGCCCCAAGTCACTTAAAGCTCGTCAGGACCGGTATTTCGGCGCCGGGTCCATTTGTTTGATCGTAAGGTTCTTTGATAAATTTTCTGAACTTTGGGTAAAATGTCTCGGAGATTTTCTCTCAATATATAAAGAGTTAGAAGTCCCACAAAATACCAAATCGAAGGTCTACGAGTCTAGTTTCCAACGCATAAAACCTCACGTCCAACTGATCTCGGCATAAAAAGTTATAGCTGTTTTACCGCGGACTGTCTGGCAGAAAATGGGTTGCGAACCGGGTCGCGAATCGGGTCGGGTTAAACTCGATTTAAGCCTCAACTTCACGTTTTTAAACGTCATTTCAGTTCCGAAACAGTGAGAAAACTTAAGGGAGGGTTCCAAGAGAGTTCTTGAGTATCGAAATCGTGCGTACGTGAAAGTATTTAATTTAAAAATCGAATGTGGTAGAAAATTATATTATTATTACCTTTTCAAAATATTTTAAAGGTTTATGAAAAATATTTTTGTTACGATATAAGTGTATATGTATTTATTTTATAAGGTTTTTATACATTGTAATATTTTAACGGAGATAGTAAATTTAGTTATGTTGAAATTTATTATTATAATATAGTAGGTTTTATTTGAAATGATTTTCTATTAATTATGGTATAATTAAAAAGTTGTATTTATTTTACCATGAAACTATATAATACCCGAGTATATACATAACGGGATAAAAATATTTTTAGTACTGCCACCTCCACTCCACGTGGAGGTGGAGGGGGTGGCCAGCAATCCACTAACTATAGTGGTGTCATTCTAATTATAGCTTATCTATCTAACTTATTTGTTGTATATATATTGTGAAGGGTTTTAAGAATGTGTAGTAACCTATTCTCTTTAGCTTCTGCTGAGTTTGAATTGGCTTATGAAAACAAATCCAATATACTTTCTGTAATCTACGCACGCCAACCGTGAAGGAAATTTTTAGTGGAAAATATATTTTGATTATCTCCGTCAAGTTATTCAAGCCCAAATCCGATTTTGATTTAGTTTTGGAATTTCTCAGAGTGGTTCGAGCTTCGACATCATCTTAGCAGCTTGTCATCGGACGACAGGTAGGTTACTGTTTATTTTCCCTAGACTCCGCATATATAGAATAAAATTATATTAATGGGCATCCTTGGGTTGGTTTATTAAGTTGGTACCACAGACCTCGACCGCTTTATTCATGTCCGCCTACTTTTGCTCCTCCGTTGCTTGTAGTATTTGCCGATATATTTTATTTACCCTTGTGGTCCTGTGAGGCCTTGTTGACTCTGGAACATAGAAGGTGGGATTTTGGGAATGTCCGCGAGTCCCGGGCATAGAATTATCCTTCTAGGCTGGTTATGCTTGCTGAGTAGCTGTGGGCCTGTGCAGGGTCGATAGGTTGATTGTGAGCTGCTGGCAGCTATTGTGTTTGATCATACCATTTTCATGCATAAAAAGAGGTTTTATACAGGTTTTGCTACGGTTTGGGCTTCGGGCCTACTGGCACCATTTTCTAAACCTTGCATGGCCCGGGGGGGCCTTTTTGATGGAAATAATTTGGAAATGGTTTGATTTAACTTGTGAATATTTCTGGGTAAAAGGAAGTAAAATTATGTTTTAAAACACCAATTTTATTAGTACACTAGACTCGGCAGGGCCGGGGTGCTAGTTGAGTTTTCTTGCTACTTGGAATGATTTTTAGCCTCGGTCGGACCGAGCACCTGAGATGACTTTCTACTGTTTAGACCCGGTTATGCCCGGGCACCCTTGGAGGAGTTTTTTTTTTGAGATATTTTCCTACTACTTTAGTCCTGCACAGGGTCTGGGCATGCATATTCGAGACTGGGTCTCTATCTTGATGCCGAACTTGCTTCCGGACGACATGTTCTGATACTGAGTTTTAGTATGGGGTCTGGGACGTCCATGGACCTTGCCATCCGGGCCAGGGGCTTCAGGCTGCGTGTGCCGGAGGAGGGGTATACGGCGGAGTAGAGGTATACGGGCAGTGTCCTTCCATGGAACCTACCTGCTGGGCCGGATCGGCGCCGGAGGAAGTACATAAAGAGATACCATTTCACTTGAGATCTTCATGCATCATATCATTCATTGTTTGAGGCTCCACCCTTGTTTGTTGTTTGTTGATTGTACGCTCCGGTAGTATGGGATGCCGGAAGGTTTGTTTTCACTTGTTTGTGTTCCTCGGTTGTATGGGCGGCCGGGGGACTGTAGGTAGACTCTTGCTATTTACTTACAGAATTATTCCCTGTTACGGTTAAGAATGAAATTGGTTACTGCTAAACTGTTAGTTTCTGGATTTGAGATTGATATTATTAGTTGGGTTTGATTCATGTCTCTGAGCATGCCTATCATTACTCTTTCTCTCTTCTTCTTACACTTGAGGTTACCGGTATACCGTCCATTTTGTAAACTTATTTTGTATACACTGTTGTTGCAAGGACCCCAGGTGCATTATTTCTTACTTTCACATGTGCCTATGGTGTGTATATTCTACTTACTAGCCTCACATGTGGTTCCGTTGATTTCCCTCTGGGCTAGTTCATGTGTACCTTTCATTGATTTCTGTGACTGCTTGCTTCTATTCTGTCTATTACTACACTTTTATCTTATTTGTGCCAAGTCGGCCTATGATACCTACTGGGTACCTTATGCTTCGCATTTGGTGCTCACCCCTACCCCCCTGGATCTTTGGGTGCAGATCCTAGCGTGGGCCATCACCGTTAGATCGCTGTGATTCGTGCTTGGAGATTTGTTAGGGACTACTTCAGACTGAGGGTGAGCTCTTGGCGATCGGAGCTTAGCTTTAGTTTATCTTTTGCTTCATGTACTCTATTACCATTCAGAGACATCTGTATATATTGTTTAGGATTATTTGCACTCCATGTAAGTAGTTTGGGATCTATACTATGATACCAGGTCTTGGGGTTTGGTTTAGTTTCCGCATATGTATATATTTATAGTCCTTTTATCTGTTCACTTCGTCTTGTTCTCTTATTTGTTAGATAGTAGCCCATTACTAACTGTCCTGGGCTACGGGGATTGGTTCACCTACCGGGGGTTGTAGGTGCCATCATGACCGAGAAATCGGGTCTTGACAATTTAGACCCGAATATACTCTGGCACCCTTTATTAGGGTTTTGAGATTTTGATTACCTATTTAGAACCGGATAGACTCTGGGCATCCTTTATTGGGGTTTTGAGATTCTAATTACTGATTTAGACCTGGATAGACTTCGGGCACTTACTTTGAGATTCTAATCACTGGTTTATACCAGGATATACTCTGGGCAGTTATATTTAAGATTTTGTGATTTAGTATGTGGTTTACAAGACCTCTATGAACCCTGCCAATCCAGACCAGGGGCTATATATTGCGAGTGTCAGAGGAGGGGTATACGGTGTAGTTGAGGTATACAGG
>QJPP01000150.1:0-58003 GCA_003996215.1 Jaltomata sinuosa
TTTAAAATAAATACATATACACTTATATCGTAACAAAAATATTTTTCATAAACCTTTAAAATATTTTTAAAAGGTAATAATAATATAACTTTTTACCAAATTCAACTTTAAAATAAAATATTTTCAAATATACGCGCGATGCTAATAAAATTCTTAAATTTAGGTTCGCAATTCACCATCGCACGATTTTGATACTCAAGAACTCTCTTGGAACCCTCCCTTATGTTTTCTCATTGTTTCAGAACTGAAATGACGTTTTAAAACGTGAAGTTGAGGCTTAAAATAGATCTTGACCCGACCCGGTTCGCGACCCAGTTCGCGACCCGGTTTCTGCCAGAACGTCCGCGGTAAAACAGTCATAACCTTTTACTCCGAGATCAGTTGAACGTGAGGTTTTGTGTGTTGGAAACTAGACTCGTAGTCCTTCGATTTAGTATTTTGGGGGACTTCTAACACTTTATATATTTAGAGAACATCTCTGAGACATTTTACCCAAAGTTCAGAAAATTTATTAAAGAAACTTATGATAACTATTGCCGACTTGCTTGACTTCAAAACTTATCATACGACCAAACAATTGGACCCGGCACCGAACTACCGGTCCTGACAAGCCTTAAATGACTTGGGGCCGCTACAAACAAGCTCTAACGGTACAAGGAAAACGTATACGTGGAAATGACCGAAAGAGTCATTACATCATCCACTAGACTTTCGTCCTCGAAAGTCAAGGTCAAGGGGGTACCTGAAGGCTCAAACAACTGCGGATACTTAGCCCGCATATCTCTCTCGGTCTCCCAGGTAGCCTCCTCGACTGGACGGTGCCTCCACTGAACCTTAAAAACTGGGATCTCTCGAGACCTCAATCTCCTGACATCTCTGGCCAAAATAGCTGCCAGCTCCTCAACAAAGGCTAAACCCTCACCCAACTGAACTGAGTCCCACTGTAACACATGAGACTCATCTGGGACATACCGACGCAACATCAAAACATGAAATACAGGATGTATAGCTGAAAACATCGGAGGCAAGGCTAACTGATAGGCAACGCTACCAACCCTCTGAAGAATCTCAAACGGCCCAATGTACCGGGGGCTAAGCTTGCCCCGCCTACCAAATCTCATCACGCCCTTCATGGGCGATACACGGAGAAACACCAAGTCACCAACACTAAACTCCAAGGCACGAAGCCTACGATCAGCATAACTCTTCTGCCTGCTCTGAGCTGCTCGAAGTCTGTCCTGAATCGCTCGGTCCTAATCTAAGGAATCTCGAAGCAAATATGTACTCTGTGGCCTAGATTCAGAACCATCAAACCAACCAATCGGCGATCTGCAATGCCTACCATACAAGGCCTCAAAAGTTGCCATGCCAATGCTCGAATGGAAACTATTATTATAAGTAAACTCAGCCAAAGGCACAAACTGATCCCACGAACCTCCAAAGACAAGAACACAGGCCCGAAGCATGTCCTCTAGGACCTGAATGGTCCTCTCGGACTGGCCATCTATCTGGGGGTGGAAAGCAGTACTAAGCTGAACCTCTGTACCCAAATCTCGTTGAATAGCCCTCCAAAATTGAGATGTGAACATAGTGCCGCGGTCTGAAATGATAGAAGCTGGAACCCCGTGAAACCTAACAATCTCACGAAGGTAGATCTGAGCTAACCTCTCTGCACCATAAGAAGTCTGAACCGGCAAGAAATGTGCTGACTTAGTCAGCCTATCCACAATCACCCATATGGAATCAAACCTATGAGAAGTACGAGGCAAACCAACAATGAAGTCCATAGTAATCCCTTCCCACTTCCACTCGGGAATGGGAAGTCGCTGCATCAAACCACCAGGTCTCATGTGCTCGAACTTAACCTGCTGACAGTTCAAGCACCGAGATATGAAATCCGCTATATCCTGCTTCATACCACTCCACCAGTAAAGCTGTCTCAAGTCTCTATACATCTTTGTTGTGCCAGGGTGAATGGAGTATCTAGTACAATATGCCTCATGAAGTATCAACTGAATCAAATCACTAATCCTCGGAACACAAAGGCGACTATCAAACCTCAGAACCCCAGTCTAAATCAAGAGAGCCCGATCTGGTCCTCACCTGATACAACCGCAATCACGAAAGGTTAGCACAACTGCTGTTAACTCAAACTGAACGGCCTGAATCTGATCAAATCAAAGTACCGAACGAACCTCACACTCTGCGAGAACTCTGCTAGACTCCGATCAAGTGAAAGCCTAACGCAAACACGGTTAGCCCAAGGACTGGATGTCCAAGGGCCAACGCGCTCTGAAACTGAAAGAGAAGCTAGGCTACCCATACTCACTGTCTTCCGACTCAAGGCATCCGCTACCACATTTGCCTTGCCCGGATGATACAAAATAGTGAAGTCATAGTCCTTCAGTAACTCGACCCATCTCCTCTGTCTCGAGTTCAACTCTCCCTGACTCGTGATATACTGAAGACTACGGTGATCGGTGAAGATCTCACAGTGAACTCCATATAGGTAATGCCTCCAGATCTGAAGCGCGAAAACTACCACCGCCAACTCTAAGTCATGAGTGGGGTAGTTATGCTCTTGAACCTTCAGCTGCCTCGATGCAAATGCTATTACTCGACCCTGCTGCATCAACACATAACCAAGACCAACCCCAGAAGCATCACACTACATGGAGAAGCTCTGACCCTCAACCGGCAAAGTCAAAACTGGAGCTGAAGTCAATAAGGCCTTAAGCCTCTGGAAGCTATCCTCACACTGATCCAACCACTGAAATGGGACATCCTTCCTAGTCAGCATAGTCAAGGGTGCTTCTATGGAGGAAAATCCCTCAACGAACCGTCTGTAGTAACCTGCTAAGCCAATAAAGCTGCGGACCTCAGTAGCAGTAGTAAGTCTAGGCCAATCACAAACCGCAGAAATCTTTCCCGGGTCAACCCTAATCCCATCCTTAGACACCACGTGCCCTAGGAATACAACTGACTCAAGCCAAAACTCGTACTTTGAGAACTTGGCATACAGCCGATGATCTCTCAAAGTCTGGAGTATAACCCTCAAGTGCTGCTCATGCTCATCTCTACTACGCGAGTATACCAAGATGTTGTCTATAAAAACTATCACAAATGAGTCCAAATACGGGCCAAGAACCCTGTGCATCAAGTTCATAAAGGTTGCGGGGGCATTAGTCAACCCAAAAGACATCACCAGGAACTCATAATGGCCATAACGTGTCCTGAATGCTGTCTTAGGGATGTCCTCTGCCCTAATCCTCAACTGATGGTAGCCAGACCTCAAATCAATCTTCAAAAATACGACTGAACCCTGAAGCTGGTCAAATAAATCATCAATCCTTGGCATCGGATACCTATTCTTCACTGTCACCCTATTCAGCTGCCGATAATCAATACATATGCGCATCGACCCATCCTTCTTCTTCACGAAGAGAACAGGAGCACCCCAAGGTGACACACTAGGTCTAATAAACCCCTTAGCTAACATATCCTGGAGCTGCTCCTTAAGCTCCCTCAACTCAGCCGGAGCCATACGGTAAGGAGAAATAGAAATGGGCCTGGTTCCCGGCTCTAACTCAATAGCACAATCAATATCTCTCTCAGGTGGAAGGTCTAGCAGGTCGGTAGGAAATACATCAAGGAAGTCTCTAATAACAGGAACAGACTCAGGAGACGTAGGGTCAGCACTAGCATCTCAGACATATGCTAGAGAAGCTAAACACCCACGAGAACTCAACTTCCTAGCTCGAAGACAAGAGATGATCCCAGACGGTGCATGGCTAACAGAACCCTGCCACACAACCGGGGATACACCGGTCACAGCTATGGTAATGGTCTTGGCATAACAATCCAAAACCACACGATAAGGGGATAACCAGTCCATGCCCAGTATCACATCAAAATCTAGCATATAAGGAATCATCAAATCACCCCAAGTCTCTGAATCACCAATATATAGCATACAAGATCTCACAATCCGATCCACTACTAAAGAATCTCCTACTGGGGTCGAAACAGAAACATGAACAGATAATGGCTCACTAGCCAACCCCAAACAAGGCAGAAAGTAGGAAGATACGTATGAACAAGTGGATCCAGGATCAAATAAAGCCATAGCCAACTGATGGCACACAGAAATCGTACCTGTAATCACAACATCTGAGGCCTCTGCCTCTGGTCTCCTAGAGATCGCATAAAACTGACGACGACCTCCACCTGCCCGACCGCCATCCCTACCACCTCTACTCTGACGACCACCCCCTCTAGCCGGAGGCTGAACTGCTCGTAAAGGCTCGGCCAACTGAACTGTACCCTGCTGAGGGCAATCTCTAGCAAAATGACCAATCGCACCAGAAGTAAAACAAGCCCCTGACGGCCTATTCAGTCAAGATGAACCAGCAGATCCCGTATGACCACCATGACCTGATACCCCAGAAACTGTACCCCTCGAAGATGGGCCGCTATAGCCCTGATGGCTGCTCTGACTCTGCTCGAACTGGGTACTACCGAATGTCTGAAAGGAAGCCTGAACTGGTCGGCTGGACTGACCCTGGTGCTGCTGTGGCTGATAACCCCGGCCCCACTGGACAGAACCTCTACCACCATATTTGGAACCACTGAAGCCACCCTGATATTGAGGCCTCTTATTTCTAGACCGCTGATCATGTCGTTGTAAGTCCTCCACAGTACAGGAATAGTCTACGATAGCCTAAAATAACCGACCACCGGCAATCAATATCTCAGCTGGCTGCCTGATCTCTGGCCTCAATCCCCTTACAAACCCGCGAATCCTATCTGCCTCGGTAGGAATGATCATAGCTCCAAACGGTGCTAGCTGATGAAACCGGGTCTCATACTCCGAGACAGTCCTAGACTCCTGCATAAGGTGAGTAAACTACTCCCTGCGACGCTCACGATCACTCTGAGGTAGGAACTTGGCCATAAAGGCCTCATAAAACTCAGACCAGGTCAAAGGAGGTGACGATGGTGGTCTACAAGCAACATGAGCCCTCCACCATAACTTCGCTGGACCCCCTAACTGATAGGTAGTATAACCAACCCCGTGAGTCTCTAACAAACCCAAATGATGCAACATCTCCTCACATGTAGTAATAAAGTCATGTGGATCCTGTCCAGAAGTACTAGTAAACCTCGGAGGTGCAAACCTCAAAAACCTACCCAACGCCTTCTGCTCTGACTCTGTCATAGCTGGGCGAGGAGCAAGAGGTTGTGCAACAGATGGAACCGGAATGACCTCCGCATGGGGAGCCATAGTAGCAGGCTGCACTCCTGAGCTCTGTGCACCCAGAGCTGCCCCCTGAGCAGATGTTTGCGCTACCTCAGAAGGCCACTCTCCAATCACACCCAAAAGTTATAATAGTAATCCCCGAATATCTAGACACTGAGCTGCGGCTGGAGCTGGCACAGAAGTGGGCACTGGAGCTGGTACTGGAGCTGGTGCTGGAGCTGGTACTGGAGCTGGTGGTACCTGGGCTGCCCCCTGATCCACATGCTACTCGGGCTCTATCTCCACTATAGCAGCTCTAGCAGGTGCCACTGCTCGAGGGCGTCCTCGACCCATAGCTGGAGTGGGAGGCTCACCTCCGCGTGATGCCGATGATCTCGTACGAACCATCTGCGGAAGAATGAAGTAGAACAAATGAGATTTCCTGAAATTTCAAGGGTTCCACGCACGACACAGAAGCAATGAAAGAGTCAAATTTCCTAAAATGTCACTGTAGCCTCCCAAAGATTGAGTACGAACATCTCCACCCTGATCCGCAGGACTCTACTAGACATTGTCTCCTATACCGATGACACCGGTGAACCTAAAGCTCTGATACCAAGTTGTCACGACCCGATTTCTCGGTCATGATGGCACCTACAACCCTCCAGTAGGCGAACCAATTCCCGTAGCCCAGGACAGTTAGTAATGGGCTACTATCTAACAAATAAGCGAGAGGGTAGTTTAATAAGCAAAAGTAAGGGAACAAGGTGAAGAGAATGGATAACAGGAATATATATATACATATGCGGAAACTAAACCAAACCCCAAGACCTGGTATCATAGTATAGAGCCAAAACTACATACATGGAGTGCAAACAATCCAAAACAATATATACAGATGTCTCTGAATGGTAATAGAGTACATAAAGAAAAAGATAAACTAAAGCTAAGCTCCGATCGCCAAGAGCTCACCCTTAATCTGAAGTAATCCCCAACAGATCTCCAAGCACGACTTACAACGATCTAACGGCGATGGCCCACGCTAGGATCTGTACCAAAACATACAGGGGGTAGGGTGAGCACCAAATGCGAAGTATAAGGTACCCAGTAGGTGTCATAGGCCGACTGGGCACATATAAGATAAAAGTGTAGTAACAGATAGAACAGAAACAAGTAGTCAAAGAAATCAATGAAAGGGTACACAAGAACTAGCCCAGAGGGAAGTCAACAGAACCACATGTGAGGCCAGCAAGCAAAATATATACACCATAGGCACAGGTGAAAGTAAGAAACAACGCACTTGGGGTCCTTGCAATAACAATGTATACATAAGAAGTTTATGAAATGGACGGTATACCGGTAACCTCAAGTGTAAGAAGAAGAGAGAAAGAGTAATGATAGGCATGCTTAGAGACATGAATCAAGCCCAACTAATCATATCAATCTCAAATCCAGCAACTAACAGTCTAGCAGTAACCAATTTCATAATTAACCGTAACAGGGAACAATTCCACAAGTAAATAGCAAGAGTCTACCTACAGTCCCCCGGCCGCCCAAACGACCGAGGAACACAAACAAGTGAAAACAAACCCTCTGGCATACCATACTACCGGAGCGTACAATCAACAAACAACAAAATAGGGTCGAGCCTCAAACAATGAATGATATGATGCATGAAGATCTCAAGTGAAATGGTATCCCTGTATGTACCTCCTCCGGTGCCGATCCGGCCCAGCAGGTAGGTTCCATGGAAGGACACTGCCCGTATACCTCTACTCCACCGTATACCCTTTCTCCGACACACGCAGCCCGCAGCCCCAGGCCCAGATGGCAAGGTCCATGGAGGTCCCTGACCCCATACTAAAACTCAGTATCAAAACATGTCGTCAGGAAGCAAGTCCGGGTTCAAGATAGAGACCCAGTCTCTAATATGCATGCCCAGACCCTGTCCAGGACTAAAGTAGTAGGAAAATATCTCAAAAACCCCTCCAAGGGTGCCCGGGCATAACCGGGTCTAAACAGTAGAAAGTCATTTCAAGTGCTCTGTCTGACCGAAGCTAAAATTATCTCAAGTAGCAAGAAAACTCAACTAGCACCCCGGCCATGCCGAGTCTAGCGTTAATCGTAATATAAATCATAATTTTACTTTCCTTTACCCAAGAATATTCACAAGTTAAATCATACCATTTCCAATTCATTTTTATAAAAAATGGGCCCCCGGGGCCATGCAAGGTTTAGAAAATAGTGTAAGTAGGCCCGAAGCCCAAACCATAGTAAAACATGGATAAAACCTTTTTATATGCATGGAAATGGTATGATCACACACAATAGCTGCCCAGCAGCTCACAATCAACCTATAGACCCTGCACAGGCCCACAGCTACTCAGCAAGCATAATCATCCTAGAAGGATAATTCTATGCCCGGAACTCGCGGACATTCCCAAAATCCCACCTTCTATGTTCCAGAGTCAACAAGGTCTCACGGGACCACAAGGGTAAATAAAATATATCGGCAAGTACTACAAGCAACGGAGGAACAAAAGTAGGCGGACATGAATAAAGCGGTCGAGGTCTGTGGTACCAACCTAATAATCCAACGCAAGGATGCCAACTAGTACAATTTTACCCGATATATGCTAAGTCTAGGGATTTTAAATCATAACCTACCCGTCGTCCGATTGACAACGATATCCAAGCTCGAACTGCTCCGAATACAATCAAACTAAAATTCGGGCATGAATTACTTGACGTAGATAATTGATTTCTCTTTTCGGTGATCAAATATAAGAACAAAATGCTTTCTCCACCAAATATCCTTGTCCGCCTAAGCATGTATGTGAACAATTTCAAATATTTGAGAGAATATTAAGTAAAGAAAGTTGATGGCTATGCTGGGTAATAATGTGTATATATATACTACCACACTCACATTCTAAAGTTGCTGGATAAGTATAAGGTGAATTTGCTGGCCTCTCTTTCCACCTACACGTGGAGTGGAGGTGGCAATTACAAAGGATAGAAATATATTTTTATCCTTTAATTCGCATATACTCGGGTATTGCATAGGTTCGTGGTAAAATAAATATAATTTTTGAATATACCATAATCATTAGAAAATTATTTCGAATAAAACCTACTATATTATAATAATAAATTTCAACATAACTAAATTTACTATCTCCGTTAAAATATTACAATGTATAAAAACCTTATAAAATAAATACATATACAATTATATCGTAACAAAAATATTTTTCATATACCTTTAAAATATTTTAAAAAGGTAATAATAATATTACTTTAAAATAAAATATTTTCAAATATACGCGCGATGCTAATAAAATTCTTAAATTTAGGTTCGCAATTCACCATCGCACGATTTTGATACTCAAGAACTCTCTTGGAACCCTCCCTTATGTTTTCTCACTGTTTCAGAACTGAAATGGCATTTTAAAACGTGAAGTTGAGGCTTAAAATCGATCTTGACACGACCCGGTTCGCGACCCAGTTCGCGACCAGGTTTTTGCCAGACAGTCCGCGGTAAAACAGTCATAACTTTTTACTCCGAGATCATTTGTGCGTTGAAAACTAGACTCGTAGACCTTCGATTTGGTATTTCGGGGGACTTCTAACTCTTTATATATTGAGAGAAAAGCTCTGAGATATTTTACCCAAAGTTCAGAAAATTTATCAAAGAAACTTATGATAACTTTTGCCGACTTGCTTGACTTCAAAACTTATCATACGACCAAACAATTGGACCCGGCACCGAACTACCGGTACCGACAAGCCTTAAATGACATGGGGCCGCTACAAACAAGATCTAACGGTACAAGGAAAATGTATACGTGGAAATGACCGTAAGAGTCATTACATCAGGATAACAATGAACAGGGAAATACAGTACTGTAAATTTGAAACTGAGATCTGAAACTAAAAGTCTAGAATGGGGGTTGAGGAGATAGAAGAAGGAGATGAGAATATTCAGAATCATAAAAGAACTTCCTTATCCCTTCCAACCCATGTTCACACACTTTTATCACAATTCCATAACTAACTCTAGCCCTCACGTGACTTTCTTCCTACCTAAAAGTAATTGTCCAACCTTTTACGTGGAATTACACTTCTAGTACTCTGTCGCGGCTTGCCATTATGTAAATCACTCATTGAATCCTCCTTATCATCCATATTAGTATATGTATCAACTGAGTTCCCAACAATCATCTTTTCCGATAACACTATAAGTATGTGAATGATTTGGACCCCAACACGAGTATCACACACTAGATGAAAACAACAAAGTTTTCTATTTTTTTTTGTATTCTTGTTAAGAAAATGATAACATCGTGACATGGAGATGATTTTATTGTACAGTGTAAATTTTAGGTAGAATTATGTGAAATAACAAAAATACCCAAGTAAGATCGAAACCAAGAAAGCATACTAGTAGCACTTTTTGTCATTCGACAATTATATAGGTCACTCTTGTCCTCCCCGCTTCAGATAAAAACTTACTTGCATTAGGTGTTTACACCAAATCTCTCTTCCTCTTCCTCTACCTCTTCCTCTTCCTCTTTCTTTTCCTCTTTGTTTTCCTCCTCCTCTTCCTCCTCTTTCTCTTCCTAAAAAAATCCATGATTAGTTCGAATTTGTAGTTAAATATAAAGAGGAAATGATTTTGTAACAACAATTTCTCCAATCCCATGATTCGCCTATAAACTTTTTATTCTTATCTTTACCTAAAAAATATCCAAGAAAAATTAGTCACTAGAAAGATGATCATTTTCTTTTTTGGTTTTATCATCCGGTATTCAATACTGAATGGAATGATTAATGTGTATTCATGCACAAGGATTATATATGGAAGGAGTCACTTCATAATGGAAATTCTCGAATCGATAAACTCTAACTTAGATCAAAATCTTTGATTAAGGATTTTGATTTGTCGACTTTGTCGGATTAAAGCAATTTGGGTCAACACTAGAAGGTGTAAAATATTTGAAAAGGCATCAATCTTTTTCTAATAAAAAAATATTCATTTGGGAAAGAATTATAGTTTTTTTCAAGTGGGAATTTTAAGAAAGATAAGAGGTTATTTACAAAAGTTTTTAAGGAATTAAAATCTATAGATTCATAGGAAAATAGTGATGAATCAGATTTAGTTGCATTGAAGATTAGTATTTTGGGTGATTGCCACATTGGAAAACAAGCTTTGTGAAAAAGTTTTTATTATTATTAATCTCTTCTTCTTTTTAACCAATTTCTAGATTTAAAAATTGATAAAATTGTGACATGAAAATTCTTTTATCTCATAATACAAAATTTAGGTAGAATTATATAAATTAATGAAAATGCCAAAGTAACATCGAAACCAAGAAAGCTCGCTAGTAGAAATTTTTTGTCATTCAAAATTTATACAAGTTACTCTTCCCACCTCTCTTCCTCTTCCTCTTCTTTAAAAATGGTATTATATTTGCAGTGATTTCTTATCCTTTTGGGGACTATTTTTTAGCGTGTGTATGCAATGAAATTTTATTAAAGGCAAATCAGTAAGAAATTTGGATTATACTAAATTCAAAATATATTAGTTCAAATAAATACTATGGATTAATATAATTAAATTAATTATTTAAGTCCAATAATTATGAATTTAAATAAAGTCCATTTTTTACTGAGCTAGTCCATCGATTTGGGCTACAAATGGCAAGCCCACTTTGCTAAGGTCAAGATGTTATCTTATTTTAGAGGTCCAATTTGGTGTCATGTATCAAATGACGTGGTATGCCAAGTCATGCGAAGGAGACAATAGTATCATGTCACATATAAAAATGACAAACCATTCCTAGAGAAGTCAAAGGCCATGAAAATGTGCCACATGTTGTACAAGTGACATGTTCCGATCAATCAAATATCACAATGTCACTTAAATCTGATAGGCCAAAAGAAGATTGTCCTCATCACAACTCTTCCATCCTAAAACTATAATAGGGGTCTTCCATAATTTAGAAAAGTCACAAGAAGTCAGAGAGAGCTCGTTGATCAAATGACGTAGATTTCTCTACAATCTACAAGTTCAACCCTTCAAGCACATAAGGTCAAATACAATCCAAGATCAAGATGAAGGTTACAGATCAAGCTCAAAATCCCTTGAATTCAAGATTAAGTCATCTAGATTCAAGATCAAGCTCAAAATCTCTTGAATTTATATTCGAAAAGATGAATCAGAGGATTCATAAAGATTGTAACACTCATATTGAAATCATATACTACGATTGGTGCGATATTTTTCGATCTTGACTACTACTTTCTTGATGTGAATTTTATTGGTTACAAATTCTAGCATACTCAGTGGGACAATCTCTACTTCTCATCTCAACCTTTAAATTATCAAAGGTTAAGAACATTGAAACATCTTCCAAAAAGATCAACTCCAAATCAACTTCTGTAATGACCCTCTAGGTTATTTTCTCTATTTTCCTGCATTTTCAGCATTTTGAGCTTTCCCACAGTGGTTGCAGGTCATTTATGACTTACCGAGACCAACAATTTGATTTTCAGGCAGTTCATTTGTGTTTTAGAAGAGTTTCTCTATTTTGGAACTCTTAAAGTTGAAAGTGTTGACTTTGGTCAATATTCGGAGTAATAAGGCTTGGATGAAAATTATGTCTATGTTGTTAGCTTTGGAACATAGACTTTGAGCTAATAGGACCTTTAGTTTAGGTCTCGAGGCTTCCAGACTCATTTTGGGCACTTGGTTTTTAGGCAAAACTAGCAAAGTGTTGACTTCGGTAAATATTTTATCAAGACAGCCTCCATAGGCATTTTAATAATTTCATTGAGTCCAAAATATTATTTGCAGTTTGGTAGCATGTTTGGTTTGTGTCCTCGAGGTTTGAAATAATTCTGGAGGTTCCTTTTAGGTAACATTTTCTGATTTTGTCGGTGCGCCCCGAGGGCTAATTTTGGACCTGATTTTCATAATTATGATATTGGTATCATTCTTCATATTTTAATGCATAGAGTACTATCTTGATAGCGTGGCAAAAGTCAGAGTCTCCTAAGGGGAGATAAGCTCTAAGTCAGTTGGTTTGGGAGCATGTGTTTAGCCTCCAAGTAGATTACGGCTTACGTACTTTTAGACTTTGCTCGTTTAAGGTATTCATATAATAAACTGCTATGGTTGGGGAAATTATTGTGGTTGGTTATGCTCTATTAGGTACTTTAATACTTATAGTGTGTTTAGAGGCCTTAGAGTAGCATCTTATTTGGAAATCTTTATTTTAGATTGTAGTTCTCTATAAGTCATAGTGTAGTATCTATAGAATCCTCAGGATTATAGTTGAATGCCTTATCTTAGTTAGTCTTCTTTTGACTTGGGGTGATTAGATTAGAAAAACTTAGCATAGGATTAGGAGAGGACTTGGCGGTAGAGTAGATATATACTATTTGTTTTATATTTATATTGTATCACTTCTTCCTCGTATTTTTTCCAATAATTGTATATTGCATATTAGTGGGCCCAAGGTTGTGGGTGGTGGATTGGATGAATTCGAGGTTAGTATGCTTCATCTGTAGTTTAATTCAGTTAGTTGCTTACCGTACCTTAGTTTTATAAATTTTTTTATCTATTTAAGACTAGACTATAGGATTAGTGATAGATTAGGTATCCTCGATATAGGTTAGAGTAGTAGTTTGTGACAAAATAGTCTTACTCCTCTAGTTCTTGTTGATATCGTGTTATTTTTTTACTTTTTATGTTATGAGACAGCGGACCTGAGGCCTTGGACTTAGACTGGTGGACTCTATGTTAGTAAGATCTTGATGAGGATGGCGGTTACCCTGTTTAGTATATGTACTTGTATTTACATGATTTCTGGGATGACACTTATGTATTCCTATATTCGCATACATAGTTCATGGAATGAGTCAAAGAAAAATATTGCTTTTTCGGCTTTAAAAAGAGGATATTCACCCTGGCTGAGTATTTCAGATTTTTAAAGGGTTTGTTCTACATTACTATTAATTTTGACTTTTGATAAATTTGCATGCCCAAGGAGACCCATGTTTCGAGCAGTTTGACTGATTATTTTAAACTTGTATGCCCAAGGAGACACGTGTTCTGGGTGGTTTTACTAGTATTCATGATTGCATCCCTGAGGAGCGAATATTCAGGTTTTAATTTTTGCATACATGAATGAACCTACAGGTGGCCTATGAGATAATTATGGGAGCCTACGGGGTGACCTATGAATCTATTTTAGGGGTTTTACTTTTACTGCATTAGCCTTATACTGCATTTCACCATCTTATATTGCATATCATAGCACTCTTATGCATCTCCCCCATCAGGTTGACTGCTAGTTAGTATTGTGTGTTGTTTGCATCCTCCGGGCTTGTGAGAGTCCAATTGGATTCATTGGTTGTTATTTGTACCTTCTAGGCTTATAGGGGTTCGGTTAGGCTTATTTATCATCTTTCCTACTTCTTCAAGTCATTTACCTTTTGCTTCCTGAGTTAGGTTAGTTATATTTCTACTTTACGCTTCCTTTCGAGTTATTTACTTACATTTTCTTAGTGGTTTAACCGCGACTTGTTAACCTACTTTTGTCCCTTCTCTTCTTGCCTTTAGCTAATATTGCATTTTATTTTACTTATATCTTATTTGAGCTCAGTTAGCCTATGATGTCTACTGCATACCATGTGGTTTTGGTACTCATTCTATAATTCTGCATCTTTTTCTTGATGCAGATCATGGTGTGAGTTATTGCTATTGATGTTGTTCTCATGCTGATTTGCCGTCGGGAGATTCATAGTGAGCTCTTGGTGTTTGGAGTTGATCCTTCTCCTTCTGTCTTGGACTAGTCTTATTTTGTTCTTAGGAGACTATTCTGTATATATTGTACTTATCTAGAACTCTGTATGATGTAGTAGCTCTTGTACTGACTGATACCAGGTCTTGGGGGATTCTTTGTACATTTTGTTCTCTTTATCTTCCGCATGTTCCCTTTATTTAAATGTTATTTTTCTTCTTTCTTCTCATTCACTTATTGGCCCATTACTTGCCATTCTGGGCTAAGGGTTTTGCTTACTTGATGGTGGGTTATAGTAGGTGCCATCACAACTTGAGAAATAAGGTCATGATAGAGTGGTATCAGAGCTCTAGGTTCACCAATGTCATTGATACAAGAGCAAGTGTCTAGTAGAGTCTCACAGATTAATATGATGACATCAGCATCTTATTTACGAGAGGTTACATGGAATTCTTACCAAAAGTTCTATCTTTTTGATTCCTCATCGTGCGTTCTTGACTCTATCAACTTCTAAACTTCATTTGATCCATTATTTCTTAGATGGTTAAGACGAGTACGACAGTGCGTATGGACGAGGCTCTTGCGCCTGTGGCTATATTACTTCCACCAGCAGTAAAGATAGAGGTTGAGGGTATACTACCTCAGCCAGAGGATTTGGGGCTAGCCCAACCTCCGGTGGGATTTATGGCTATATCAGTTCTTCAGGACACCATGGCCAGGACTCCGAGTCTTTTAGATGGTGTGTCATAGTCAGGGGCAGTGCCTAATTCTTCAAGTGGTGATATGGCTAGGGATGAGTTTTAGATCTTCAACAAGGGTCTATGTCTTTTTTAGAGTATGAGGTGAGGTTTCACGAGATGACTAGGCCCACTGCTATGGTTATGCCTCCATTTGGTGACAGAGCACTTGGTGGTAGGTAGGACTACTTTCCTTCAAGTGGTAGATCATGCATGGGCTGTAGACAGGTTGTGCTGTGAGGCCTATGGAGGCATTGGTAAGAGGAATTACCATCGGAGCAGTTTCTATGGTTTTCAGTCCTGAGGTATGGGATTCTCTGGGTGGTCAGTTTCACTATTCTTAGTCTAGCAAGCCAATTCAGCTGGAACCACAAGAATCAGGTTAGACTTTTCAAGGTATGCATTCTGGGTATTTAGGCCATGATGGCCAGTTTGGTTTGGCAAGATCTTTCTATAAGACTTTTTTTGGTAAAGGTTTCTTTTAGTGCGACGAGTTTGGGCACTTTGCTAGGGATCGCCCCATAATCACACATTTCAGGCGGCATAGTAAGCAGGCTTTATCCCTTAGGGTTCCAGTTCCACTAGCTATAGTTAGTGCGCAGGGTAGTAGGGGTAGTCTTGGATTGCTAGAGATGACTTTCAGCTAGGCAGTTTTGGTGACCCTGCTAAGTTGACAGACACTTCGCATTAGGGCAGAGCTTATCAGGGCTATTGTGTTTTTGGGGTGGTTGACCACTTTTCTAGAGAGTACCCTCGGTATTGAATGATCGAGCCTTTAGCATCGATGGGTCAGCCGAGTAGTACAGGAAGTTGTGCAGGTACACAGTCTATAGACGGGTGCAGTTAGTCAGATGTTTGGTTTAGTAGGCCAAAGGTTGAGTTTCCAGGTATTTTCATTTAAATTACGATTTTGTGGTGCTTATGCATATAGCTACCCCGTAGGAGAATTCTTTTAGTTGTGTATCAAATATATCAGTGTTGAGAGGTGTCTATCTGGGGGTATGATGCGTGGTAGGCGTTCTTATCTTAATTGGTGGTCTTTGCCATAATTTTAGGCTTGGTTTAGTTATCTTGTTGTCTAGTGGTCTGGGGTGGTTTTGCCAAGACCATTATCTAGCTTATGCCTTGAACCTTTCAGTTAGTATAGTACTGTACTGGTAGTTATGTGCCAAGGATAGTTGTGTTATCTCTGAGAGCTTGGTGTTTGGTAGGCAAATGGGTGTTCGGATGGTTTTGCTTATATTCATAAGGATAGTGTCGACATTCTATACTTGGCCAGTTTTGGTGGTTAGCAAGTATCTAGGTTGTTTTCTATTGTTTTACCTAGTCTTTAGCTTGGTCTGATTGGACTACAACATTTATTTTGGGCCAAGGCATTTGGCCCATTTCTATTTTACCATATCGATTAAGACCAGCTGAGTAGTGAGAGTTAAGGGGATAACTTCAAGATCTTTTGAGAAAGAGGTTCACCAGGTTTAGTGTATCTCTATAGGGTGCTTCCGTTCAGTTGAGAAGAAGAAGGATGGCTTTTTATGGTGGAATAAGATTTTCTAAGATGGAGTCGAGATCAGCTTATTGCCAGTTGAGGATCAGGGTGGCGGTCTTTCCAAGGACTACCTTTGGGACTCATTGTGGCCATTATGATTGCCTTGCTATGTCTTTTGATTTGGCCCATGCCCCAACAATATTTTTGAATTGATACACTGCGTGTTCACAGTCTATTTGGGTTTATTGTTCTTGTGTTCATCGATCACATTTAAGTCTATTTGAGGATTTAGGAAGAGCATAAGTAGCGTTGAGAGTTGGGCTCCAGTCTATATGGTCTAGTAGGTTACTTCAGACGGTTTGCAAAGGGGTTTCCTTTTGTTGCGGCACCATTTAGCTAGATTTTTTCATTGGATTATCCCTCTCTAGTGGTTCGACGAGTGTAGGGCTGAGTTTCCTAAAGCTCAAGTCTTGTGGATTTTGGCGCAATTTCAGACTCCTACAATTGAGGGCCAGAAGTTGTTGTATATTAAGATGCTTCAGAGTTGGTGGTTTGTATATCGGTACAGCAGGATAGAAGCTTCAGGCCAAATGATGACAATGATAGCCATTTTGGCATTTCAAGTAGCTCTGGTGACTTTTGGCTTCCGGTATCCATCCCTTAGACAATGGGTTGGTTTGACTTGATGATTTGAGGTTTGGCAGACTTTGGTTTGCGTAGAGGCTATGAACTTTGTGCTATTCTTGCCACGTACCTTGCAAAAAATTGATGTTGTTGGTTCATGCATTTCAGAGGGGTTGGTTATTGCCTACGTTTAGGAGATTCTCCATCTGTATGGGATGCTCCTATAATTGCTGAGTGTGGGATTTTATTTCCATCGTGTTTTCAGTGGCCGTTTCAGAGGAAAATCGGGTATTGAGGTTAAGCTTAGCACAATATTACATTGTCAATCTGATGGTTAGTTGAAGCGGGCTTTATAGGTTCCAGAGGATATGCTACATGCAGGTGATATAGATTTTATTGGTTAGTGGGACCGGTGCTTGGCTTTGGTAGAAATCGAGTATTAAAATTACCTTATTCGAGGTAATGCATGGTAGGAGATATAGGTTTCCAATGGGTTGGTTGATATTTTCAAGGATAGCTTGGGTGACTGACTTGTTACGTGACTTCATGGTTAAGTATGGATGATTTAGAAAGGGCTTCATATAGTTTAGTATGGGTAGAAGGGTTATGCAGAACAGAGAGTTCGTGAGTTGGAATTTTAGGGAGGTAACTTTGGAGCTAGCCTGGTTACTATCTCCATTGGGTGTTCATCCTAATTTTTCCAGTGTCTGTGTTGTATCGGTATCATCTGGGTGAGTCTCTCATGCTTTGATGGGAGTCGATTCAGTTAGGTAAGGTTTGTGTTTTCGAAGAAGGCTTGTTGTTATTTGGTGTAGGCAGGTAACAAGTTAGAGATTTGGGAAGCCGAGCTCGACATGCAGACTTGATATCCACACATTTTTTAGCCTTTAGGTGTTTTTTGCTTCTTAACTTTCAAGGATGAAAGTTCTTTTAGAAGTGGATGTTGTAATGAACCCCCAGTTCATTTTCTCTATTTTGATGCATTTTGAGCTTTTCCACAGCGGTTACAGGTCATTTATGACTTATTGGGATTAACGGTTCAGTTCTCGGGTAGTTCATTTGTATTTTAGGATAGTTTCCCTATTTTGGAACTTTTAAAGTTGAAAGTGTTGACTTTGGTTAACATTCAGAGTAAATGGGCTCGAATGAAAATTCTGACAGTACCGTTAGCTCCGAAACGTGGACTTTGGTCTAGTAGAACCTTTAGTTTGAGTTCTGACACTTTCAGTCACATTTTAGGCACTTGGGTGGTTTTTAGGCAAAACTAGCAAAGTATTAACTTCGGTAAATATTTCATCAAAATGGCCTTCTTTGGGTTTTTTGATGATTACGTTGAGTCTGTAATGCCATTTCAAGTTAGGTAGCATAGTTAGTTTGTGTCCTCGAGGTTTAGAATGAATCTCAAGGGTCTTTTGGGGGACTTTGGGTATTGGTTGTAGCTGCTGATGCAGCTGGTGCTAGTGCAGCCGCTCCTGTGGAGGTTGGCTCGCACCAACTGAGCTGCTCCTGCAGTGAGTTGGCCATACCAGTGGTGCCTGGTGATGTCAGCATATTTCACTCCTGCAGAGGTTGGTCGCCGTTGTGGCCTTGCTCCAGCGAGCCCTTGCCCGCTCCTGCAGATGTTGAGGAAAGTGTTGTCCTCTACTCCTGTGGAGTTTTCTCATGCTTGCGGTGTCGCTCTTGCGGTGAAAGTTCTGCAAGAGAGATGATCCCTGAGTATTTTAGAGGATCTCTTTCTCTTTAATTTCATGTTTTAGAAATCCTTTTTCAATTGAAGCTATTCTCGGTTGAGAGGGTTCTCCATCAATTTTTGATGATTTTCAGAGATGTGAGGTAATTCCCCCCTGCTTCTCTTTCTAACCTTCATTTATACCTTAATTCTGCCTTCTGTTCTCGATTTGAGTATTGAATTGCATGATTTTTCTCCTCACTTTAAAATAATCAATTTGGACCATTTGAGGTCCGAATCCGCTCCTTCTTTTGCCCAAATTTGGGATATGCGATCTTTACCTCGTATGGAATGCAACTGCAGAGTTTGTTTTCTGATTTCATTGGTGGACCTCAAGGGAAAATTTGGACCCAATTTCTGACCTGATTTTCAAAATAATATCGGTATCATTCTTCATATTTTAACGCATTGACTACTATCTTGATAGTGTGACGACAGTCAGAGGCTCCTCGGGGGAGATAAGCTCTGGGTCAGTGGGTTTAGGAGCACGTGTTCAACCTCCAGGTAGGTTACGACTTACTTACCTTTAGACTTTGCTCGTTTAAGGTATTTGTATAATAAAATGCTATAGTTGGGGAAATTATTGTGGTTGGTTATGGTCTATTAGGTATTTTAATCCTTATAGTTCATTTAGAGGCCTTAGAGTAGAATCTTGTTTGGAAATCCTTAGTGTAAATTGTAGTTCTGTATAAGTCATAGCGTAGTATCTATAGCATCCTCGGGATTATAGTTGAATGCCTTAGGTTAGTCAAGCTGCTTGTGACTTGGGGTGATTAGATTAGAAAATCATAGCATAGGATTAGGAAAGGACTTGGCGGTAGAGTAGATGTATACTATTTGTTTTATATTTATATTGTATCTCTACTGTACCATATTTTCCCTTGTTATTGTATATTGTATATTAGTGGGCCCAAGGCTGTGGGTGCTGGATTGGATGGATTCTAGGTCAGTATGCTTTGTCCTTAGCTTAATTCGGTTAGTTTCTTACCATACCTTAGTTTTAAATTGTCTTTTATCTATTTAAGACTAGACTATGGGATTAGTGATAGATTAGGTATTAGGTTAGAGTAGTAGTTTGCGATAGAATAGGATTCCTCCTCTAATTCTTGTTGTTATCATATTATTTTTGTACATTTTATGTTATGAGACTGCATGCCTGAGGCCTTGGACTTAGACGGGTGGACTCTAGGTTAGTACGATCTCGATGTGGAAGACGGCTATCGTGTTTGGTATATGTACTTGTATTTACATGATTTCTGGGATGACACTTATGCATTCCAACATTTGCATAGTTCATGGCACAGTGGAAGAAAAATATTAGTTTCCGGACTTTAAAAAGAGGTTTTTCACCCTGGCTATTTATTTTATATTTCAAAAGGGTTTGTTTTACTTTACTATTGGTTTTGCCTTTTAATAAACTTGCATGCCCGAGGAGACCTGTGTTCCAGGCAGTTTTACTGACAGTTTTAAACTTGTATGCTCGAGGAGACATGTGTTCCGGGTGGTTTTATTGGTACTCATGATTGCATGCCCGAGGAGCATATATTCGGGTTACTTTTAGCATACATTGATGAACCTACGGGTGGCCTGCAAGATGATTCGGGGAGCCTACGGGGCGGCCTACAAATCTATTTTAGGGTTTTTATTTTTACTGTATTGGCCACATACTGCATTGCACCATCTCATATTGTATATCATGGCACTCCTCTGCATCCCTCTCCTATCAGGTTGGTTGCTAGTTAGTATTATGTGTTCTTTATATCCTCTGGGCTTGTGGGGGGTCAATTGAATTCATTGGTTATTGTTTGTACCTTCCGAGCTTATAGGGGTCCGCTTAGCTTTAATTTTTGTGGTTTGTAATTCTCTGAGTCATTAACCTTATGCTTCCCGAGTCAGTTTAGTTATATTGGAACTTTACGCTTCCTTTTGAGTTATTTAGTTATGTTTTCTTAGAGGTTTAGTTGCGACTTATTAACCTTTTTCTGACCCTATCCTCTTGTCTTTAGATTATATTGCATTTTATTATACTTATATCTTATTTGAGCTCAGTCGGCCTATGATACCTACTGGGTACCGCATGGTTTTGGTAGTCTTGCTACACTTTTGCATCTTTTTCCTAATACAGATCTTGGTGCGAGTTATCGCCGTTGATGCTGTTCTGATGTGGAGTTGCCGACTGGAGATTCATGGTGAACTATTGGCTTCCAGAGTTGATCCTTCTCCTTCTATCTTGGACTAGTCTTATTTTGCACTTCATAAACTATTCTATATATATTGTATTTATCTAGAACTCTGTATGTTGTAGTAGCTCTTGTACTGACTACTACAAGGTCATGGGGGAGTCTTTGTACTTTTTGTTCTCTTCTCTCTCTACTTATATGCTTTATCTTTCGCTTGTTCCCTTTATTTAAATGTTGTTCTTCCACTTTCATATCGTTCGCTTATTATCCTGTTACTTGCCAGCGTGCTAAGTGCCATGTGCGTTAACTCCACTCATTGGATCTTCATCCTTAAAAGGAGGAAGATCCTTAACTAATACATCAGAAGAAGGAAGTAATATTGCTCAAAGGATTAAGAAGAATCTAGCTCTACTTCATTTCTCTGGGTCTAAGAACTTTGCCATAAAGAAAGACGATGATTCAAATAACGAATCCTCTCTGTTCTGTCACGACCGAACCCATCGTGAGTGGCACACACCTGAAACCCCCGGATGAGCGAACCAATATTAACCCAATACTTAGCATAATCTAACAGCTCAAAATCAATTTGCAATAAAATAAACTATCATTCACAATCTCAAAACACTAACATAATAAGAATTTGCGTAAAACCTCCCTAGAACCTGAAAGTCACCATACCAAAACATCTACTACTACTGTCTAGGAAGGAAATGGGAATGCAACCCCAAAAACAGAGAATCCGGGTCCGAAACAAGGAACCACAAATATACTAGATTAAACCATGGCAGTTGAAAGAGTAGCTCACCCTTGGGATCTGAATTCGCCGAAACTACAAATGAGGTCGCGTGTCAATCGCCAGAAGATGTCCTGTACTCACAAAAGAAAAGCAAGTGCAGAAACAATACACAACCACCGTGTACTAGTAGGATCATCGAACAGGTCCAACAAATAAGATATGAGTAGTAAACCAAAGCTGAGTAAAGCGAAGTAAACATGTAATACAAGTCAACAATATAACTAGACTACAAGTCTCTTCCTTAACTTATCAACCACATGTAACCAATTAACAATCACTGACAACACCCAGTGACAATAAACATATATCATTTTCACATAACTCAAACCACTAAGGAACTCTAGGACATCACCTATGTGTTCAACATGCAATCCCGGTCTATACTAAGACCAACCTCACAATTAAATATAATTACCCATCCTCTCATGGACCATATATAATAATCAAAACTCAAGAATACAACCCGGTCCACTCATGGAATCGTTGACAGAATACAATCAATAAAAGTCAAATAAAACTCGTACCAGGCGTGGTACCCAAGCCAACCATTTGTAAAACCTGTACCAGGCATAGTACCTGAGCCAACCGATAAATATTATGTACCAGGCATGGTACCCGAGCCAACCAATATGTAACCTGTACCAGGCGTGGTACTTGAGCCAACCGAATGTCACACATAATCCAACAAGTCAATAAGATAATGAACAACATCACACTTGTAAGCCAACAAGCAATCAAACCCAGTTCATTTCACACAATTGACACAGGATAGCTACACATTCATAATCCCACTCCCTAAGCATGCAAACTTACACAATACTAAGCGATAGTACATGAACACATATTGCATATTGGGGAAAATAATAACCATCACCTACCTCAAATTATGCAAAATCTATATTGAACCGGAGCCTTCCCATTTTCTGAAGCCTTTGCTTGTTCTTGGTCTAAAATGATTACAGGATACTAATATCTCTCCACATGGCCTAATAGTTACCCGGATTATACAAAATCCCAATCTCCAAGCCAAACTATGATCATTCCAAACATTTTCGGGCTTTTCCACCATTAATTCACCTAAGTCTATCATTTTTACAGATACATTTATAGAATTTTATGGCTAATTGACCATAACCAAACAAGAATATTCAAGACCCAAGAACTTCTATGCCCTAAAATCCCCTCTTTTCCTGAATTATACCATTCCTAGGTCAATCCAAACCTTCCCCCAAGTCAAAACTAGAAACTCTACTACGTAGGAAACATTGTATTAAGTTAGGGGAGTAAAATCCTTATCTTTGCGACTAAAAATGGTGAAAATGGAGTAAAGTTTGCCAAAATCACTCTTTCCCTTCTCCAAAATGTTCTTGAGGAAAAACTAAACGTTTTGGGAAGTTTCTGCATTAAAACCTGACTCAGTCTGCTATAGCAGTTTGTATACCACAATAGCATTGCTGCCGTAGAAGAACAAACTGCTATGGTAGTGCAGCCCAAAGTTGACTTCCGCTATAGCGGATATTTTCTGCTATAGAGGTCACTACTATGGCACAGTGACAACACTCGACATGGGACAGAAGCTCAGAATTTCCCCTAAAAGGGTTTATTTTACAACACACCTTAATTCCTGACGTTCCAGAATAACCCCTTCACGTCAACCTTCATATCGAGAGTTATACTTACCTAAATTCATTTCCAAAAAGTCCCCTAGAATCCGTTATGTCTTAGCTAATGGAAAAACTAGCTCAATACCAAATGTGTTACCCAATTCTAACCCAGATTTCCCTAGACCATACCTCTCTCAAAAATTATCTAAGACTAGCCTAGCCCAGAATTTTCAACTCCAAAACTCGAAAGTTTTCTAACACAAAACTTGGCATGAAAAGTTTTCTCGTAACGACGGACCCATCATTACCCAAACGATACAACAGATACCATTTTACCCATCATTCATCCCCAAACGATCAAACCTGAAAAGATGAAATAAAAGAGGGAAAGTGTAGTACCTGAATCCTCAAACAAGTGAGAGTACTTGTCTCACATGTCCTTCTCGTTTTCCTAAGTGGCTTTCTCAACCGAACAATGCTTCCATTGCACTTTCATAGATTTGATCTCCTTTGTCCTCAATTTTTGGATATCTCGATCAATAATTGCAATCTGTTCCTCTTCAAATTGAAGATCCTTCTTTGGTAAAATCGCATCCCATTTAATAATGTATTCCCCATCCCCATGGTATTGCTTCAACATGGATATATAGAAGATTAGATGGACCTCGGATACACTGGGCGGCAGTGCTAACCTGTAAGCCACCAGCCCTACGATTTCCATAACCTCGAATGGACCAATATACCAAGGGCTGAGCTTGCCCGTCTTACCAAAATGCATAACCTCTTTCATTGGTGATACTTTCAATAACACCTGCTCACTAACCTGAAAATCCATGCCTTTTACCTTGCGATCTGCATACTATTTTTTCCTGCTTTGGGCTGCTAGCAACTTGGTCTGAATGCCCCTTACTTTTTCCTGTGCTTCCCTTATAAAGTCCATGCCCAAAGGCTTAACATCGTCTTCCATAAACCACCCTATGGGAGATCTACATCCCCTCCCATATAGAGCCTCAAATGGTGCCATGTCCATACTAGAGTGGTAGTTATTGTTGTATGAGAACTCACACAATAGTAAAAAAGTTGATCACACATGCTTTCAGCTTGTTCTCCAATACCTAGATTGTCCTCTCTGACCGACCATCTGTCTGAGGATGAAATGTCGTGCTGAAAGTGAGTTGAGTGCCCAACTATTCATGCAACTTACCCCAGAACTTGGATGTAAACTGGGTACCCTTTTCTGAAATGATGGAGAGTGGCACCCCGTGCAGTCGCACAATCTCCGTAACATAGATCTTAGACAACTGCTGTGAATTATAGTTTAGCCTTACTGGAATGAAATGAGATGACTTGGTCAGTCTGTCCACAATGACCCAAATAGAGTCATACTTTCCCAAAGTCTTGGGAAGATCCACCACAAAATCCATGGCTATCATTTCCCACTTTCACTCGGGAATAGGCATTCTCTGAAGTAGTCCTGCAAGCCTTTAATGCTCATAATTGACGTGCTAACAGTTCTGACACTTGGACATGAAATCATCTATGTCCTTTTTCATCTCAGGTCACCAGTAAAGTTGCCTCAACTCCCTGTACATTTTGGTTATGCCCGGATGAATTGAATGTCACGAACCATGAGCCTCTGCCAACACCTTCTGAAATATGTCATCAACCCGAGGAACACAAATCCTCCCCCTGAAGCTCATCACCCCATCAGCGCCTAATGTGGCATCCCTGGGCTCTGCGAACACTACCTTGCTCTGAAGCTTTCTCAATGGTGCATCCTGAAATTGCTCTGAGCCTCTGCCAACACCTCCTGGATTTGACCTCAATACTGGTCAACACCACACCCTATTTTGAGATGCCCAGTTTCATGAACTTAGATTCAAGAACCCGAATCTCCCTTTCCAATGGTTGTTTGGACACCCCCAAACAACCCAAACTACCCATACTGATGGTCTTCCGGCTCAATGCGTCTGCCACCACATTAGCCTTACCCGGATGGTACTGGATGGTCACATCATAAACTTTCAACAACTCTATCTACCTTCTCTGCCTCATATTCAAATCTTTCTGAGTAAACACATGTTGCAGACTGCGATGATTGGTGAACACTTCACGTATGACACCATAGAGATAGTGTCTCCAAATTGTGAGTGCAAAATCACCGCCTCCAACTCCAAGTCGTGGGTTGGATAATTATTCTCATGACCCTTCAACTGCCTAGAGGCATATGCTAAGTACATTCCTGTCCTACATTAACACAACATCCAAACCCAAATGTGAAGCATCATAATATATAAAGAAATCCTTACCTTCAACCGAAAATGATAGAATGGGAGCTGTAGTAAGAAGTGTCTTGAGATTTTGGAAGCTCTCCTCACACTTGTTGGACCACACAAATGGTACCTCTTTCTGAGTCAACCTCATCAAGTGAGTAGTGATGGATGAAAAATCCTTGAAAAATCTATGGTAGTAGCCTACAAGCCCTACAAAACTCTTTACCTCAGTCACAAAGCTAGGTCGGACCCAACTCTTAACTGCCTCAATCTTTTGGGGACCCACCATTACCCCCTTTTCTGACACCACATGTCCTAAGAAGGCGACTGAAGTCAACTAAAATTCACACTTGGAAAACTTTGCATATAGTTTCTGGTGCCTCAAGATATCTGACACAACACGAAGATGCTCAACATGATTCTCCCTACTCTTGGAGTAGATCAAAATATAATCTATAAACACAATGACAAATGAATCCAGATAAGACTTAAATACCTCATTCATCAAACTCATGAATGATGCCGGCATATTAGGCAACCCAAACGACATCACTAGGAACGTGTAAAGCCCATACCAAGTCCAAAAAGCAGTCTTAGTAATGTCCGTGGGCCTAATCTTTAACTGATGGTACCCTGACCTTAAGTCAATTTTTGAAAAAACAAATGCACCATGTAACTAGTCAAAGAGATCATCTATACGGGGTAAAGGGTACTTGTTCCGGATGGTAACCTTCTTCAATTGCCTGTAGTCTATGCACATCTGCATACTACCATCCTTCTTTTTCACAAACAATACCGAAGCACCCCAACATGAAGCACTGTGATGGATAAAACCCTTATTTAAGAGTTCCTGAAGCTGATTCTTAAGTTCCCTCACTCTGTTGGAGACATATGATAAGAAGGAACGGAAATTGGGCAAATGCCTAGCTCCAAGTCTCTACAAAAATCAATGTCTCTATCTGGAGTCATACCAAGCAAATCCACTGGAAACACCTCCTGAAACTTCAAAATAACCAGAACTGACTCAATCAATAGGGACTCCACACTATCATCCTAAAGATAAGACAAGAAGGCCAAACACCCTCTCCTCACTAGCTTTCTAGCCCTAACAAATGATATAATTTCAGTCGGCGTAGGCTTGTACATACCATCCCACTCTAATCTATCCTTACTCAGAATCTCTAGAGTCACAGTCTTAGTATTACAATTAAACACCACATGACATGGAGACAACCAAGTCATCCCCAATTTAACATCAAAATCCAGCATGTCCAAACTTACCAAATCTACCCAATTTTGCAGCCCCACAAACACCATAGGACAAGTAACATAAACATGGGTTACTATCACTGACTCTCCAACTAGGGTAGAAACATGAATAGGGGAATCAAGGATATCACAAACCAAATCCAGACCCAAATAAAAATTCACTGACACATAAAAGTAAGTAGAACTTGGGTCAAATAGTATAGAATCCCTCCTATCACAGATAAGAATTCTACCTGTGATCACTGCTTCTAATACCTCAGCCTCAGACTTCCCTAGAAAAGCATAAAAGTGAGCCTGGTTGTCAATCCAAGAAACTTTCTTGGTTGGCTACGACACTCCCCTTCCTGTGCTACTATTACCTCTGTCTCTCCGACCTTTCTAAAAGTTACCCCGCCCATCCTGTGGACGACCTCTAGCATAGCCACCTCTACCTTCTAGAATCACAGCCTTAGAATATTGCTGAGTCTGATTACCTGTTTGTCTGTGAGGGCAATCCCTCTTGAAGTGACCCAGATCATCACAATGAAAACATCTGTGTTCAAGAGTAGGCCTACTAGTAGAAGTGTAGGAATCTTCCTGGCCTCTAGAAATTGAAAACTATTGACTAGCTCCTAGACGACCACCTGTAGCAGCTGGCAAGGCATACTGATTAAGGTGGGCAGAATACACCTGCTAATTGTGGCCCCTGGAGTATGAACCACTGAAATTTCTATCATTTCGAGACTTCTTGGCTAACACCTTAGCCTTCCCAACCTGCGTGACTCCTTCTAATTTCATTACATAGTCTGTGACCTCATTAAAGCTCTTCCCTGTTGAAGTCATGTGCACGGACAAGACTTGCAATTCAATGTTCAAGCCTTTCACAAACAAATGAATCCTCTCCTCTTCGGTGCCCAACAACTGAGTAGCAAAATAGGACAAGGCATGAAACTTGGCCTCATAGGTTCAGACAGACATGCTACCATGTTCTAGAGCTAGGAACTCATCCTTTTTGTGATCTCTCAAGGTACGGGGAACATATTTCTCTAAGAACAGAGCATGAAACTCCATCCAAGTCAGTGGAGGCAAAATAGATAACCAACATTCCATATGAGACCTCCACCATTTCTTAGCATCACCCTGCAGCTGAAAAGTGATGAACTCAAACCCATGCTATTGCACAATGCCCAACTTGTTAAGCCTCTCATAATGGTCCAAGATAAATTCATAAGCATTTTCCTTCTTAGTACTCTGAAACATAGGAGGTTTTAGTTTCATAAACTTAGTCAGCATCTCATGCTCATTCCTAGTCATAACCGGCCCTAGCATGGGACGAAAAAAGTTGTCAGTACCTGATGCCGCATCCATCCTAGGAGCCCTTGCAACTGCTGGCTAGGTACCCTGAGCCTGATCTGCATTACCTGTGGGGGTGGCTCCAACACCTACCAGCCCACTCAAAAAACTCCATACCTGCTGAAATGATTCAAGCGTGATAGGGGGTAGGCCTGCACCTCCAGTTGGTGCCGCCTCTGCCTGATCTGCGCCCTCCTCAACAACAACCTCAACTTCCTCCTCAGCCAGATCTTGGGGTGGGGAGAGTTCTCCTCTCGTGCACCTGCATATGCTTGAGCTTCACCCCTGGAGGGTGCTGCTCTACCTTGGCCCCTGCCCTTGCCCATTCCTCTACCTCTGACAGCTGGGCCTGCTACTGGGACCCGCTGCTCTCGCTCCATAATTTCTCGTATTAACTATATGTGTACAATGAGTGAAAGGAGTTAGATACCAATTTGTATCACCAGATACCAATTGGAATCAAGTTATAACACAAAGTAAGAAAGACGAGATAGTTTTCCTAAAGTCCTATAACCTCTCGAAGAAAAGTAGAGACGTCTCTGTACCATTCCGCAAGACTCTACTAGACCATTTTGGCACGACAAGATCAACTAACCTAGGGCTCTGATACCATCTTTGTCATGACCTAACTTGTCGTGAGTGGCACCCACATAAAACCCCCGGATGAGCAAACTAGTATTGACCCAACACTTAGCATAATCTAACAGCTCAAAACAAGTTTGTAATAAAATAATCTATTATTCACAATCTCAAAAAACTAACATAATAAGAATCTGCGTAAAACCTCCTCAGAACCTGAAAGTCACCATACCAAAACATCTATTACTACTTTCTAGGAAGGGAATGGGGATGTAACCCCAAAAATAGAGAATCTGGGTCCAAAACAAGGGACCACAAATATACTGGATGAAACCATGGCAGTCAAAAAAGTAGCTCACCCTTGGGATCTGAATCCACCAAAACTAAAAGTGAGGTCACGTGTCAGTCACCGAAAGATGTCTTGTACTCACAAAATAAAAGCAAGTACAGAATCAGTACACAACCACCGTGTACTGGTAGGATCATCGGCTAGCTCCAATAAATAAGAAACGAACAGTAAACCAATGCTGAGTAAAGCGAAGTAAACATGTAATACAAGTCAACAATATAACTAGACTACAAGTCTCTTCCTTAGCTTATCAACCACATGTAACCAATTAACAACCATTGATAACACCCAGTGACAATAAACATATATCATTTTCACATAACTCGAACCACCAAGGGTCTCTAAGATATCACCTATGTGTTCAACATGCAATCCCAGTCTATACTTAGACCAACCTCACAATTAAATATAATCACCCAGCCTCTCATGGACCATATGCAATAATCACAATTCAAGAATACAACCTAGTCCACTCATGGAACCATTGACAGAATACAATCAATACAAGTCAAATCAAACTTGTACCAGGCGTAGTACCCGAGCCAACTATTTGTAAAACCTGTACCAGGCATGGTACCTGAGCCAACTGATAAATACTATATACCAGGCATGGTACCTGAGCCAACTAATATATAACAAATACCAGGCGTGGTACCCGAGCCAACCGAATGTCACACACAATCCAACAAGTCAATACGATAATGAACAACATCACACCTATAAACCTAAAAGCAATCAAACCCAGTTCTATTTCACATAATTGACACACGATAGCTAGACATTCATAATCCCACTCCCTAAGCATGCAAACTTACATAATACTAAGCGGTAGTACATGAACACATATTGCATATTGGGGAAAACAATAACCATCACCTACCTCAAATTATTCAAAAGCTCTACTGAATCGGAGCCTTCCCATTTTCCAAAGCCTTTGCTTGTACTTGGTCTAAAATGATTACAAGATACTAAAATCAGTCCACATGGCCTAATAGTTACCCGGATTATACAAATTCCAATCCACAAGCCAAACTATGATCATTCGAACCATTTCAGGGCTTTCTCACCATTAATTCACCTAAGTCTATCATTTTTACGGATACATTTAGAGAATTATGGCTAATTGATCATAACCCAACAAGAATATTCAAGACCCAAGAACTTCTATGCCCAAGAATCCCCTCTTTCCTCGGATTCTACCATTCCTAGGTCAATCCAAATCGTCCCTTAAGTCCAAACTAGTAACTCTACTATGTAGGAAACGTAGTATTAAGTTAGAGGAGTAAAATCCTTACCTTTGGGACAAAAAAGGTGAAAATGGAGTAAAGTTTGCCAAAATCACAATGAACATTTTGGGGAAGTTTCTGCATTAAAACCTAACTCAGTCTGCTATAGCGGTCCGTACACCGCTATAGTGGAGCCACTGTAGCGGAACTGACCGCTATAGTGGTGCTGACCAAAGTTGACTTCTGCTATAGCGGAAATTTTTTGCTATAGCGGTCACCGCTATGGCGCAGTGACAGCACTTGACACATGATAGAATCTCAGAATTTCCCCCAAAAGGGTACATTTTACAACACACCTTAATTCTTGACGTTCTAGAATAACCCCTTTATGTCAACCTTCATATCAAGAGTTTTACTTACCCGAATTCATTTTCGAAAAGTCCCCCAAAATCATCTATGTCTTAGCTAATGGAAAACCTAGCTCAATACCAAACACATTACCCAATTCTAACCCAAATTTCCCAAGACCATACCTCACTCAAAAATTATCCGAGACTAGCCTAGCCAAGAATTTCTAACTCCGAAACCTAAAAGTTTTCTAACACAAAACTTGGCATGAAACATTTTCCCATAATGACGGACCCAGTTGTTACATGTTCACACCATATGATGTGAACCAGTCAAAGATCAACTTATGCAATAATTCATGTTACTCTGTGACATTTGCAACCATTATGCAATCGATGCTGAATGATGATTCATCTATAGAGGAGCAATTTTCAGACCTGACAAAGGTGATTAAAGGTTTGATCAAGTATGTGCATAATCAAGACGCTTGAATCAACAAATTAATGCACCTAGAAAGGCTCCAGAAGTTTGAGAGACTGAACCACCTGTGAAATAGACACCACCTACCAAGAAAATTCCAGTCTTTTCTGATGGAATGATCCTACTTAACCAGCTAAAGGATTTTATCTAAGGGATAATAAAAGACAAGTATAAAATTTTTGCCAAGTCTTTCCTTACGTAAGACAAGCCGTACACGGTAAGAATTAATGGCTTTAAAAGGGCTGCCGATTGTCAACCCCTTAAATTTTAATAGTTTGAGGGAAAAGGGAACCCTAAGTAACATATTGCACACTTTGTCAAGACATGTAACAATGCTGGGACCTACAGAGATTTTCTTGTCAAGTAGTTCATCCGCTTCCTAAAAGGGAATGCCTTTGATTGGTACATAGATATCTAGTCCAATTCTATCAATTATTAGAAGCAACTGAAGCATGAGTTCCTTAATTGCTTCTATAGCACAAGACATACTGTGAGCATGGTGGAACTCACATTTACTCATGAAAGAAAGGATGAACCATTTATCAATTTCATCAATCAATGGAGAAATATGAGCCTAAACTGCAATGATAGGCTCAGTGAAGCTTCTGGAATAGAAATGTGCATCCAAGGAATGCATTGGGAGTTTCTCTACATCTTACAAGGAATTAAGCCAAAGTCCTTTCAAAATCTAGCAACCTATGCTCATGATATAGAGTTGAGCATGTCTTCCACTATAAAAAGTGATGTCAGTCCATGACCCTCGCAAAGGAAAGGACAAGAAGAAACCCAAGAGATAGAGAAACTATGTACCCAAAAGTGACAACAAAGAATACATGAACATCAATGTGTCGCTTGTGAATTTTACTATAAAAGTGTGCAAGAAGCAAAGTGTGAAGACAAATTCCTCTCTAGAATGCCCAAATTGGAAGTTGACCTTGAAAGAGATGCAGGAACGGGAATACCCCTTCCTCAATTCTGACATTTTTGAAAATTTTGATGAATTTCTTGAGCTAAATCTTATTGAGTTATCGTACATGAAGCAACCCAATAAAGCTAAATGAACTAATGACCTGGACTATTGCAAGTATCATAGGCTTATGGGTCACCCTCTAGAGAAGTATTTTGTCTTCAAGAACAGAGTTATGCAATTGGCTGATGAAAAAGAAGATCGTACTTGATGATGAGAAGGCAAGTGCTAATATAATATCCATCACATTTGGCTCTCCCAATCTGGTCTGAATTTGCAGATTCGAAGATCATGAAGAAGAAGGACGATCTGAGTAAGACAAATCCCAAATAGATCTGGACAATGATGAAGGTTTGATTTTGGTGACTAGGTAGAGATGCCATAAAACAAGTCTATAAAAAGAATCATCTAAACAACTGATTAGGAGGAGGATGGTCAGGTGACCAAGGAAGAAAAAATTTGTTGAGAACCCCAAGAGGGAAAAATTAGATGTGCATCACCATCAAAAATATTGCAATAATCTTAGTATTTGATTCTAATATATTTTTTGTATTACTAAGAATGTCGGGTGACAGCTTTGACAAATGCAATATTTGATGCCTTGATATCTATATGAATATCTCATGAGTGTAAGGAATCTTAGAAGTCTTGATATCTTTATGAATATACCGTGATTTTATGGGATTTTGACATCTTGATCTCTTTGTGAATACTCAAGAATTTATGGGACATTCGAGACTCTTCAAGGGAATATATCCCTCTTTACATAGGCATGATCTAGGGTTTAGGATAGCGTAGTCTCCAAGAAATAGGATAGAGTAGCTTCTAAGAAACCTAACAGGATTGATGAACACGTCTTGTAGAGTTTCACAAAATTTCAATATCAACAAATGTCCCCTACTTCAAGGTTTTTTGGAGTGTAGGATTGATGAAATTAAAAGAAAATACTTGAAGTACCCATAAAAATGAAGCTTCTATCTTTGCGATTTTGTTGCTCTAATTGTGCAGATCTAATTTGTGAGAGAAGAGATGAAGGGTAGAATTGGTCCCACTGGGCATGCCAGTTTGTTTGCAATATATTTAAAAGTGATAAAAAATAAACTGCAATCATAAATAAAATATGATAAAACAAAGATTTTGTTGATGAATATTTGTGAGTACAATTTTGTTCCTCCCTTGATTGTTCTCTCTGAATTTTCTCTATAATTCGAGGATATTAGTAGCATATTTCTCGAATATAGAATGATTTGGAATTCATTGTGATGTATTTGATTACTAGGAACGTCAGGCGACAACTTTGACAAGGGAAGTATTTGATGCCTTGATCTCTTTATGAATATCCCATGATTTTAAGGGATTCGAGATGTATTGTTCTCTTTATGAATATCACATGAGTTTATGGGATTTCAAGATCTTGATCTCTTTGTGAATACTCAAGAATTTATGGGACATTCGAGACTCTTCAAGGGAATATATCCCTCTTTACATAGGCATGATCTAGGGTTTAGGATAGCGTAGTCTCCAAGAAATAGGATAGAGTAGCTTCTAAGAAACCTAACAGGATTGATGAACACGTCTTGTAGAGTTTCACAAAATTTCAATATCAACAAATGTCCCCTACTTCAAGGTTTTTTGGAGTGTAGGATTGATGAAATTAAAAGAAAATACTTGAAGTACCCATAAAAATGAAGCTTCTATCTTTGCGATTTTGTTGCTCTAATTGTGCAGATCTAATTTGTGAGAGAAGAGATGAAGGGTAGAATTGGTCCCACTGGGCATGCCAGTTTGTTTGCAATATATTTAAAAGTGATAAAAAATAAACTGCAATCATAAATAAAATATGATAAAACAAAGATTTTGTTGATGAATATTTGTGAGTACAATTTTGTTCCTCCCTTGATTGTTCTCTCTGAATTTTCTCTATAATTCGAGGATATTAGTAGCATATTTCTCGAATATAGAATGATTTGGAATTCATTGTGATGTATTTGATTACTAGGAACGTCAGGCGACAACTTTGACAAGGGAAGTATTTGATGCCTTGATCTCTTTATGAATATCCCATGATTTTAAGGGATTCGAGATGTATTGTTCTCTTTATGAATATCACATGAGTTTATGGGATTTCAAGATCTTGATCTCTTTGTGAATTCTGAAGAGTTTATGGGACATTCAAGATGTCTATTCAAAAGAATATATCGCTCTTTATATAGGCACGATATATGGTTTAGGGTAGAGTACTCTCCAAGAAATAGGATAGAGTAGCCTCCAAAAAACCTAACATGATTGATGAACTCGTCTTGTTGAGTCCCACAAAATTTCAATGTCTAAAAATTCCCTCTACTTCAAGGCTTGTTGGAATGTAGGCTTGATGAAACTCAAAGATAATACTTGAACTACCCATAAAAATAGAGCTTCCATCTTTGCAATTTTGTGGCTCCAGCTTTGCAGATCTAATTTGTGAGAGAAGAAATGAAGAGAAGATTTGGTCTCACCCGGCGTGCCAATTTGTTTTCAACAAATTTAAAAGTAATTTAAAATAATTACAATCACAAATAAAATATGAAAAAAATTATTAAAACAATGTCTTAATCTCTTTATGAATATCACATGATTTTAAGGAATTTCGATATGTCTTGATTTCTTTATGAATATCCCATGAGTTTATGGAATTTTGAGATCTTAATGTCTTTATGAATATCCAAGAGTTTATGGGATATTCGATATATCTCTTCAAAAAATATATTCCTCTTTTTATATTGGCATGATCTAGGATTTAGGGTAGAGTAGTCTCCAAAAAATAGGATAGAGTAGCCTCCAATAAATCTAACAGGACTGATGAACTCATCTTGTAGAGTCCCACAAAATTTCGATGTCTACAAATCCGTCTTTAAGGAAGAGGAAGAGTGATTTAGTGTAAACACATGATGCAAATAAGTTTTATCGTGAGAGGAAGGGGAAGGAGTGACTTGTATAATTGCCGAATGACAAAAAAGTGGTACGAACGTGCTTTCTTGATTTTGATGTTACTTGCGTATGTTTGTCAATTCACATAATTCTACCTAAAAAGTTTGTTCCTACGAGGTCTTATTCATTCCTTAAATTTTTGTTCCATCAAATAATATTCTCAACCTTAGATTGTTAAGTGTTATGCTTTATTACTTATACAGATTAACAAATATTCATCCTTATAATTTGTAGATGACAGTCAAACAAAAGGAACATGTACGTGTAAGAATAATTTATATATACAGATTAATTTTTTTATGTTAATAAATATTAAGTACTTCTATCACAGTTAACTATAGTATTTGTTTGTGGGTGCAAATCGTAAAATTGATATTGGTCTACTAGTCATTCGAAGGAACACATATGTTAATTTAATTATTGTACAACTTTTACAAAAGACTCATTTTTATTTAACAATAATTTATTAATATATAGTCATAAAGTAACGATAAGAAAATTCTGACCTAAAGTATTTGCAACCATAGTCAATGTTACTCAAATTCATATGTAAACTATGTTATTGGCATATAAAATGACAAAAAAATTATGTCACGATCCAACTACCGGGCCGTGCGGAAACCTACTCTAAATTACCTAGATAGGAGAACTCTTACTACCGCATTTAAAATGGGCCTGCGGAAATAAGCAAGAAAAGCCATAAGAACTGTCATTGACAGTTTAAAAACCAGTTACCAAATCGTTAGCACAGTGAAATATTTTACAAGCTTAAATAAGAACCCTCCCTAGAAACTAGTCTAAATAGGTACAAGAGCTCTAAGAAGAAATACAAGTAAAATAAGACACAGCTCCCACCAGAGGAAAGAGGAGCAGAAGCTACTGAAGATCACCGTCATCTTTACCTAGAAACATCACTGATCCTGCAACCAGACTACACCAAAGGTATAGCAAGAGTAGTATTAGTACAAATAACATATACTAGTAGGCATCATCGATCGACTTGAATCCACCACATAATATTATGTAAATAATCAGAAGAAAACATACAACTTGAAAGTTCTACGGTCCTGGTCCTTTATCAATAACCCTTACTACCCAGGTAAATCATCCATGGACCTTATACATTCTTTCCCAAGCCTCCCTACCTCATTCTGTTGTCAACTTTACCATTAGCAGGCATTCTACCCTTGTATCCAGGTCATAACCTGACCTCTTATAACACTAAGACTCTCGAAGCCTACCCATCTTGCCAAGCACTAAAAATACCTTACCAGTTTCAATCCCATATGTAATCAAATTACTAACCCTGTTAGCAGGTCTGTCACCCTTACGTAAGATCCTAAGTCAATAACCTTGACCCTTAGCTCTTATCCAGGACAATGGACTACCTGTGAGTTCTGGGTATTCAACCCCCAAGGTTCCTTACCCTTGACATCCCGCTGGTTCAGGCACTCAGAGAATACTATCCTTGTTTCACTAACCCAGTCAAACCTGACTCCCTAGGAAACTTAGTCCCTCCAAGATCACCCATGTTGGACCCATCAAATAATATGCTTCACAACCTCTAGTCCTGTGACCAACTAGCTTGGACATCACCACTAGCCAGCATATCACTCTTGCCAAAATAGGAATGGAAAATGTACAACATTAACAGAATATTACCAGACAACCTGAATCCACCAAGCCTAGATGACTACCAATAAGATCCCTAGTCAACAACCGGACTCAATAACTATATAAGTCATGCTCAACTATGCAAGTAACCAGACCACATATAATTATGTCACAGCTTGCAAGCCACCAAGACCTCCCAAGGAATCCTAGAACATCATCTATGGAATTTAACATACAACCCCGGTTTACAGAAGAAACTACCTTATTACTTAAGCACACCAACCTGGCCCATCAAGGACTAATATATATGTCAAGTAATAATAAATCTCGGCCCTCTCAGGAAACCAACATATAATGAACATCACCAAGAGATAAACCTGGTTCACTCAAGGAATCAACATGTAATGAACATCAATAATAGATAAGCCCGATTCACTCAAGGAACCAACATGTAATGAACATCGATAACAGATAAGCTCAGTCCACTCAAGAAACCAACAAGTAATGAACATCAATAATAGATAAGCCTGGTTCACTCAAGGAACCGATATGTAATGAACATCAATAACTAATAAGCCTGGTTCACTCAGGAAACCAATAAGTAATGAACATCAATAACAAATAAGCCTGATTCACTCAAGGAACCAACACACATATAGCATTCAATCCCATACCAGGTGTGGTACCCGAGCTAATCATAAGAAATCTATCCAGGCGTGGTACCTGAGCCAACCATAATAGAACATGTACCAGGCTTGGTATCCGAGCCAACCGATATAGAATCTGTACTAGGTGTGGTACTGGAGCCAACCAATAGATATCTCATACTAGGCGTGGTACCCAAGCCAACCAATAAATCACAGATTTCATACAATCAAAAACACAATGAATACAACTACACTTGTAAAATCAACAAGCATTAAGACAAGTTAATTACATGAGATTGATAGCAAGATATCATTTCACATTCAATTCCTTATTTCCTAAACATGTATTGTACAAGAAATACTAATGTAATAGTTAACATGCACACATAATGTAATTTGGAAGATAATTCAACCACCGCTTACCCAACCAAACCTGGTTCATTATTCCAACCTTGATAACCTGTCTGAAGACCAGCTCCTGGCTTATTCAACTAACCACAAGAATTTATTTACCTTGAATTTTAGAAACCTTATAAGTATACAAACATTCACAGGAAATTCACCCCCTAATACCAAGAATTTTAGACTGTAAGGACCGGGTCTGTCGTTATGGGTAGTTCCATCGTGCCAAGTTTTAGAGTTAGAAAACTCCAAGTTTGGGAGTTTGAAATTCTGGGCTAGGCTAGCCTCGGCAGGTTTTAGAGCGAGGTAGAGTCTAGGGAAATCCGAGTAAATATAGGTTAGGGTGTCTTGGATTGAGCTAGTTTTCCACGTAGCCAAGACATAAAGGAGTCCGAGGGACTTTTCAGAATCGCATTTAGGTCAGTAAAACTCTCGGAATCGCGTTTGACGTGAAGGGGTTGTTTCAGGACATCAAGGGAAACAGGTGTGTTCTAAAATAGCCAAAACTGGCAGATTTCTAGACTTTCTGTCCATGACAAGAGCAGTCATGCGTGATAGCAGCCACCGCTATAGCGGTTGAAATTACCGCTATAGCGGTGGTCAAAGGGTGGTCAACCTATTTAAGACCGCTATAATGGCGGTCTACCACTATAGTGGGACCTCTATAGCGGAGCGGGGACCACTATAGCGGGTTGACGGGTTTTTAATGCAGAAATAGCTCCCAAAACATTTAGGTTTTCTCAAGTTCATTTTGGGAGAAGGGCTAGGCAATTCCAGGCATTTTTCTTCCTTTCTCCGTCAAAATTCTTCCCTGAGGTAAGGTTTTCGTTCCCCAATCTTTGTATTACTTTTCCTATGCGGTAGAATTGCTAGGAGAGAATTTGGGGAAGGTTAAGATAACCTAGGGATGGTGGAATTCGGGGAAGGAAGGGGATTCCAAGCATGTGAGTTCTTGGGTATGGATTAAAGTACATTATTATGATCGTAGGTTGTTTAATTCCCTGTTTTATCTGTAGAAAATGATAGAACTAGGAGAATTAACAATGGAAAAGCCCGGGAAAAGAGTGGGATGATCATGGGTGGCCTGGGGTTTGGGGATTTTGTATAATCTGGGAAATGTACATGCCTTGTGTGTTAATTTTATGTCCTATGTGTTGTTTTTAGACCAAGAATGAGAGACGAATCCGGAACACGGGAAAGCTCGGGTTGAATAGAGCTTGGAATATTTCGAGGTAGGTGATGACTTATGATTTTCTGTGAATGTGTATATTCATGTACTCATGTCTACGTAATTGTATGCATTACATTGCTTAGGGAAATTGTGTGGAATGTCTAGGTTCCTATTTACAGTCTGTGATTGAACGGTTTTACTTGTTGGTTTACAAGTTATGTGTGTTCATATATTGACTGTGGTTTATTGATATTCGGTTGGCTCGGGTACCATTCTTGATATGGTTATAACACAATGGTTGGCACGGGTACCACGCCTGGTACGGGTATATGATTCGTTTGGCACGGGTACCATGCCTGGTACGGGTTTACTTTATTGCATCTTGCATTGTTCCATTGACTACTATATTGCATTGGTTGATATTGGTTCCGTGTGTGGACCGGGTTGTTTTACTGAATATGATACTTGATATTGGTTCTGTGAGTGGACCGAGTTGTTTACTAGATGTGATACTTGGTATTGGTTTCGTGAGTGGACCGGGTTGTCTAGTTAAAGGTGCTATTTTTGGTGGTCCTTGAGTGACCGAGAACTTTGTTTAACTATTGTGTAGGTCTTGGTTTAGGCTGGATTCAATCATTACTTTGGTATGTGTCTAGAGGGGATTCCAGGGTGAGTTCGGGCTAGACGGAAAGGTATAGTTAATGGCTCATGTTCGTGGTATAGAACTGTAAGAGATGGATTTTATGCTGGGACAAGGTAGGTAGAGACTTGTAATCTAGGACCTGTATACTTGTTTCATGTTTTCCATATATTTACTTGCATATGTTGTACGGTTATATATGTTGTTTACTTGAAAACTGGTTGATGATCCTACCAGTACACAGTGGTGGTGTACTGATACTGCACTTGTCTTTCTTTTGGTGAGTACAGGAATCTACCAGCTACTGAGATGCGACCTCTCATCTAGCACCGACGATTTCAGACTTTGAAGGGTGAGCTGCTTTTTTCGAGCTACCTTGCGTTATCTTAGAGTTTCAGTCCATTTGTTTCAGACTTAAAACTATTTCATTTGTCTTTTGGGGTTGCATACCCGTATTCTAGATATTTGGTATTGATGTTTGTTACAATGACTTTCAGTTCCTAGGAGGGATTTTTCGCAGGATAATAATTATGTTAGTTATTGATTTGATTGATTGTTAGTTTACTTTTCTCTTGCTGGTTCTAGGCTGTTAGTCTAGGCAAGGGTTGAACTCTATTGGTTCGCCAATCCGGTGTTGGGTGGGTGCCACTCACGATAGGTTGGGTCGTGACAAAGATGGTATCAGAGTCTAGGTTTGTTGATCTCGTTGTACCAAATAGGTCTAGTAGAGTCTTGCAGAACGGTGTGGAGACGTCCGTACTTTTCTTTGTGAGGCTATGAGGCTTTAGGAAAAACTATCTATTCCTTCTTTTCTTCGTGCTATAACTCGATTCTAATTGGTATCTAGTGATACAAATTTGTATCTAACCTCGTTCACTCTTCTGTGCGAGATAGTTACTACAAGGAATAATAGAGCAAGGCCAGCGGTCCCAGCAGCGGGCCCAGTAGTTCGCGGCAGAGGCAGGAGAAGGGGCAGGGGACGAGCTGGAGTTTCACCTACCAGGGGTGGAGCTCGAGCTGCTGCTGCACGTGAGGTAACCCCTCCCCCAGGATCATATGGCTGAGGATGTAGAAGAAGTGGTTGTAGAGGATAGAGGAGCTCAGGAGGAGGCGGCACTAGTTGGGGGTGCAGGCCTTCCTACTATGACACCGGAAGCTTTTAGGCAGGCGTGGGATATTCTGAGTGGGTTGGTTGGTGCTGGATCCAGACCCGCAGCTTATGCAAATCAGGCCTTGGATACTCAGCCAGCGGTTACTACTACACCAAGTATGCATGCAGCTTTGGGAATAAATGATCTCCTCAGGCCAATGTTAGGCCCAGTGATGATAGGTAATGAGCATGAGATGCTGACTAAGTTCCTTAAGCTGAAACCTCTGATATTTTAGGGTACAGACAAGGAGGATGCCTATGAGTTCATCCTAGATTGCTATGAGAGGTTACACAAGTTGGGTAGTGTACATCAACATGGGGTGGAGTTTATCACTTTTCAGCTGCATGGTGATGCTAAGCAGTGGTGGAGGTCTCTTGTTGAGTATCGGTCTTCCATTCTACCTCCACTGACTTGGGAGCAGTTCCATGCATTGTTTCTAGAGAAGTACGTTCCCCATACTTTGAGGGACTAGAAGAAGGATGAGTTTCTGAACTTGGAGCAGGGTAGCATATCGGTTTCAGTTTATGAGGCTAAGTTCCATGCGTTGTCTCATTTTTCTACACAGATGTTGGGTTCCAAGGAGGAACGGGTCAGGCTATTTGTTAAGGGTTTGAATAGTGAACTGCAGGTATTGTCGGTGCACATGACTTCTTCAGAAAAGGGTTTTAATGATGTGGTGGATTATATGAAGAAGATTAAGGGAGTTAGGCAAGCAAGGCAGGCTAAGGCTTTAGCCAAGAAGCCCCAGAATGAGGGAAATTATTGTGGTTCATACTCCAGGGGCCAGCATCAGCAGGATTATCCAGCCCGTCCTATTCAGTCAGCTCTTCCAGCTACTACAAGTGGTCGTCAGGGAGCTCAGTCTTCAGCTCCTAGAGGCCAGGGAGCGTCCTATACATCAGCTAGCAGACCTACTTTGGACCGTGGTTGCTTCTATTGTGGTGAGTTGGGCCACTTTAAGAGGGAGTGTCCACATAGGCAGACAGGTAATCAGGGTCAACAGTAGACTAGAGCAGTGGTTCCGATAGGTAGAGGCGGTAATGCTAGGGGTCGCCCACAAGGTGGGCGAGTTAATTTTCAGGGAGGCCGAGGGGACAGAGGGAATGGTGGTGCATGCAGGGTTACGGCGTAACCGGCCTGAGAAGTTGTCCAGATTGATGATCGGGCTTTTCTAGGAAAGACTGAGGTGGAAACCTCATATGCGGTGATCACAGGTACTATTCTTGTCTATGATAAAATGGCTTCAGTATTATTTGACCTACGTTCTACATATTCTTATATGTCTGTGAGTTTTGCTTTGGGGCTGGGTTTGACCTGTGATATCCTTGATTTCCCTATCTATGTTTCTACCCCAGTGGAAGAGTCAGTGGTTGTGACTCATGTATATCGTGACTATTCTGTTATTTTTCTGGGGTTACATACTTGGGTAGACTTGGTAATTCTGGATATGGCTGATTTTGATATTATCTTGGGTATGACCTGGATATCTCCTTATCATGCTGTGTTGAACTGTAACACCATGACTGTGGCTCTAGAAATTCCGGGTAAGGATAGACTAGAGTGGGAAGGTGTGTACAGGCCTAACTCAGTTAAGATAATATCGTTTGTCCGGGCAAGGAAGCTAGTGGGGAAGGGGTGTCTAGCCATCTTGTCTCATCTCCAGGATGATAGTGTGGAGTCTCCTCCTATTGAGTCAGTCCCAGTGGTTTCTGAATTTTTAGAGGTATTTCCAGCGGACTTGCCTGGTATGCCTACGGACAGAGACATAGATTTTTGTATTGATTTAAAGCCAGGCACTCGTCCCATTTCCATTCCTCCGTATAGAATAGCTCCGGCAGAGTTAAGGGAACTTAAGACTCAGCTGTAGGAACTCCTAAATAAGGGATTTATACGTCCCATTGCTTCATCTTGGGGTGCTACGGTCTTGTTTGTAAAGAAGAAGGATGGTAGTATGTGGATGTGCATAGACTATAGGCAGCTGAACAAGGTGACCATCCGGAATAAGTACCCTCTACCCCGTATAGATAATTTGTTTGACCAGCTTCAGGGTGCATCAGTGTTCTCAAAAATCGACTTGAGGTCGGGGTACCATCAGCTAAAGATTAGACCGAAGGACATTCCGAAAACTGCTTTTCAAACTCAGTATGGACATTGTGAGTTTCTAGTAATGTCGTTTGGTTTGATCAATGCACCGACAACATTCATGAGTTTGATGAATGGGGTGTTTAAGTCTTACTTGGATTCTTTCGTTATCGTGTTCATCAATGATATTTTGATCTACTCTAAGAGTAGGGAGGAGCATGCTAATCATAATCGTATTGTGCTGGATATCTTGTGGCACCAAAAGCTTTATGCAAAATTCACTAAGTGCGAGTTTTGGTTGACTTTTGTGGCATTCTTGGGGTATGTAGTGTCATAAAAGGGGTGATGGTGGATCCCCAGAAAATTGAGGCAGTCAAGAGTTGGGTTCGACCTAGCTTTGTGACCGAGGTGAGGATTTTTGTTGGGCTCGCGGGGTACTACCGGAGGTTTGTTAAAAATTTTGCTTCTATTGATACTCACCTGACCAGGCTGACACAGAAGGAGGTACCGTTCGTGTGGTCCGACAAGTGCGAGGAGAGCTTCCAAAAGCTCAAGACACTTTTGACCACAGCCCCTACTTAGTCCTTGCCGGTTGAATGTAAAGACTTTGTTGTTTACTGTGATGCTTCACATTTTGGTTTGGGTGTTGTGTTGATACAGGATAGGAATGTGATAGCCTATGTATCCAGGCAGTTGAAGGTGCATGAAAGGAATTACCCGACTCACGATTTAGAGTTGGCAGCGGTGGTTTTTGCATTGTAAATCTGGAGACACTATCTTTATGGTTTCAAATATGAGGTATTCACATATCATCGCAGTCTGCATCATGTTTTCACTCGAAAGGATTTGAATCTGAGACAGAGGAGATGGATGGAGTTATTGAAGGATTATGATGTGACAATTCAGTACCATCCAGGTAAGGCTAATGTGGTGGCGAACGCACTGAGCCGGAAAACTGTTAACATGGGTAGCTTGGCTTGTTTGGGGGTGTCCAAACGACCATTGGCTAAGGATATTCGGGGTTTGGAGGCCAAGTTCATGCACTTGGGTATTTCAGATCAAGGTGGGTTGTTGGACAGCATTGAGGTCAAGGCCACCTTCATAGAGGAAATAAAAGCGAAACAGTTTCAGGATCCAAAACTGGGTAAATTGTGAGGTAAGGTAATATCCGGGGAGTCCAAGAGATGTCATGTTAGACTCTGGTGGAGTGTTGCATTTCAAGGAGAGGATTTGTGTTCCTCGGGTTGATGATATAATTCAGAAAATCTTGATAGAAGCTCATGGTTCGCAGTACTCAATTCATTCGGGTGTGACCAAAATGTACAAGAACTTGAGGCAGCGTTACTGGTTGCCCGAGATGAAAAGGGACATAGTAGATTTTGTTTCCAAATATCAGAACTGCCAGCAGGTAAAGTATGAGCATCAAAGACATGCAGGACTACTTCAAAGTATGCCAATTCCAGAGTGGAAGTGGAAAAGGATAGCCATGGATTTCATGGTGGGTCTTCCCAAAACATTGGGGATGTATGACTCAATTTGGGTCATTGTTGACAGACTGACCAAATCCACTCATTTCATTCCAGTCAGGGTAGATTAAAATTCACAGCAATTGGCTAAGATCTACATGAAGGAGATTGTGAGACTGCATGTGGTACCACTGTCCATCACTTCAGACAGGGGTATGCATTTTACTTCTATGTTCTGGGGCAAGTTACATGAAGAGTTGGGTACACATCTCACTTTTAGCACAGCCTTCCATCCTCAGACTGATGGTCAGTCAGAGAGGACGATTCAGGTGTTGGAGGACATACTGAGAGCATGTGTAATAAACTTTGGTGGTCATTGGGACCAGTTTCTACCATTGTACGAATTCTCGTACAATAATAGCTACCACTCCAGTATCCATATGGCACCATTCAAGGCCCGTTATAGGAGAAACTGCAGATCACCGGTTGGGTGGTTTGAGGAAGGTGATGTGAAGCCTCTGGGCGTAGATCTAGTGAAGGAAGTGTAGGAAAGAGTAAGGGGCATACAGACCAAGCTGTTGGCTGCTCAAAGCAGGCAGAAGGAGTATGCATATCGGAAGGTCTGGGATATGGACTTTTAGGTTAGTGAATAATTATTGCTAAAGGTATTGCCAATGAAAGGGGTTATGCGGTTTGGTAAGAAGGGCAAGCTTAGCCCTCGGTTCATAGGTCCATTTGAAGTGCTTGAAATTGTGGGGCCAGTGGCTTACAAGTTAGCACTGCCACCTAGTTTGTCGGGAGTCCATCCGATATTCCATGTATCTATACTGAAGCAATACCATGGGGATGGGGACTACATCATAGAGTGGGATAAGGTACTTTCCGATAAGGATCTTCGTTATGAGGAGGAACCAGTTTTGATTCTTGCTCGGGATGTCCGAAGGTTGAGGAAAAAGGTGATTGATATGGTGAAGGTACAGTGGAAGCATTGTCTGGTTGAGGAAGCCACTTTGGAAATCGAGAAGGACATGTGGGACAAGTACCCTTAATTGTTTGAGGATTCAGGTACTACACTTCCTTCTTTTTATTTCCATAAATTTGGGTTTGATCATTCGGGGATGAATGATGGGTAAATTTGTATCTGTTGTAATGACCGGGTCCGTATTTATGGTTAGTTCCATCGTGCCAAGTTTTAGAGTTAGAAAACACCAGATTTGGGGTTTGAAATTCTAGGCTAGGCTAGCCTCGGCCGGTTTTGGAGCGAGGTAGATTCTAGGGAAATCTGGGTAAATATGGGTTAGGGTGTGTGACTTTTTGGAATCGCATTTGGGTAAGTAGAACTCTCAGAATTGTGTTTGATGTGAAGGAGTTATTTCAGGACGTTGGGGGAAATAGGTGTGTTGTAAAATGGCCAAAACTGGCTGATTTTTGGATTTTTATCCATGATGAGCACGGTCACACGCGATAGCAGCCACTTCTATAGCGATAGAAATTACCGCTATAGCGGCGGTCAAAGGGCGGTCAAGCTACTTAAGATAACTATAGCGGTGGGCCGCCGCTATAGCGGGACCGCTATAGCGGAGCAGGGACCGCTATAGCAGACCAATGGGTTTTTAATGCAGAAACAGCTCCCAAAATATTCAGTTTTTCTCAAGTTCATTTTGGGAGAAAGGCTAGGTGATTCCAGGCCTTTTTCTTCCTTTCTCCATCAAAATTCTTCCCTAAGGTAAGGTTTTCGTTCCCCAATCTTTGTATTTCTGTTCCTATGCGGTAGAATTGCTAGGAGGGAATTTGGGGAAGGTTATGATAACCTAGGGATGGTGGAATTCGGGGAAGGAAGGGGATTTCAATGATGTGAGTTCTTGGATATGGATTAAAGTAAATTATTATGATCATAGGTTGTTTAATTCCCTGTTTTATCCATAGAAAATGATAGAACTAGGAGAATTAATGGTGGAAAAGCCCAGGAAAAAGGTGGGATGATCATGGGTGGCCAGGGGTTTGGGGATTTGGTATAATTTGGGTATTGTACAGGCCTTGTGTGTTAATTTTATGTCCTATGTGTTGTTTTTAGACTAAGAACGAGAGAGGAATCTGAAACACGGGAAAGCTCGGGTCGAATAGAGCTTGGAACATTTCGAGGTTGGTGATGGCTTATGATTTTCTGTGAATGTGTATATTCATGTACTCATGTCTAAGTGATTGTATGCATTACATTGCTTAGGGAAATTGTGTGGAATGTCTAGGTTCATGTTTACAGTCTGTGATTGAACGGTTTTACTTGTTGGTTTACAAGTTGTGTGTGTTCATATATTGACTGTGGTTTGTTGGCATTCAGTTGGCTCGCGTACCACGCCTGGTATGGGTATAACATAATGGTTGGAAAGGGTACCATGCCTGGTTTGGGTATATCATTCGGTTGGCATGGGTACCACGCCTGGTACGGGTTTACTTTATTGCATCTTGCATTATTCCATTGACTACTGTATTGCATTGGTTGATATTGGTTCCGTGTGTAGACCAGGTTGTTTTACTGAATGTGATACTTGATATTGGTTCTGTGAGTGGACCGGGTTGTTTACTGGATGTGATACTTGGTATTGGTTCCGTGAGTGGACTGGGTTGTCTAGTTAAAGGTGCTATTGTTGGTGGTCCTTGAGTGGCCGGGAACTTTGTTTAACTGTTGTGTAGGTCTTGGTTTAGGCCGGTTTGAATCATTACTTTGGTATGTGTCTAGAGGGGATTCCAGGGTAAGTCTGGGCTAGACGGAAAGGTATAGTTAATGGCTCAAGTTCGTAGTATAGCACTGTAAGAGATGGATTTCATGCTGGGGAAAGGTAGGTAGAGACTTGTAGTCTAGAGCCTGTATACTTGTTGCATGTTTTCCATATATTTACTTGCATATGTTGTACTATTATATATGATGTTTACTTGAAAACTGGTTGATGATCCTACCAGTACATAGTGGTGGTGTACTGATACTGCACTTGTCTTTCTTTGGGTGAGTACAAGAAATCTACCAGCTACTGAGACGTGACCTTGCATCTAGCACCGGCGATTTTTGACTTTCAAGGCTGAGCTTCTTGTTTCGAGCTACCTTGGGTTATCTTAGAGTTTCAGTCCATTTGTTTCGGACTTAAAACTATTTCATTTTTCTTTTGGGGTTTCATCCCCGTATTTTTTTCTAGATATTTGGTATTGATGTTTGGTACAATGACTTTCAGTTCCTAGGAAGGATTTTCCGCAGGATAATAATTATGTTAGTTATTGGATTGATTGATTGATTATTTGTTTACTTTTCGCTTGCTGGTGTTAGGCTGTTTGTCTAGGCAAGGGTTGAACTCTATTGGTTCGCCCATACGGGGTTGGGTGGGTGCCACTCACGACGGGTTGGGTCATGACACGGACCTTCCCCTGTTCATCCCTTTCCCTTCATTCACTACCCAGGGAAATTTGCTAAGACCTAGCAACCCCTTACACTTTAATCATTACTGGTGCCATGAAACCACCCCAACTCCAATTACCTAAAGATTCACAACTGTAAAATAATTACCCACCTCCAATCATAGGGTAAACATTACATATCACAGTAAATTCGTACCCTAAAGAGTAGTAATCACAATAATTTAGCCATCTAGACTCCGTGCCTGAAGGTCTAAGCATGAAATCTCATGTCAATCTATAAGATATTATGAGATCAAAAGCAGGTCTATACTACTCAGTTAAACCTAGACTACCTGGACACCAAGCATCTGGTGCAGAAGTCTAAACACAAACTTCTGGCTTTGTGGAGGCAAATCCTGATGGAAGGTGGGCCTGGAATCCATGGGTTTTACCCCATTCGAGTGGGAATCCTTCCTCTCTATTTCTCCCAAGCTTTAGAGCAGCCTAGGAGGGTTTTGGAAGCAACCCTCATATGTTTTCAACTAAAAAGGAGAGAATGAAATTATAAAACCCGTTTCTGGGTTACAAGTCCCATCATCCCGCTATAGCAGCCTGCTAGCCGCTACAACAATGTTGTTATAGCAGGAAAATTCTCGCTATAGCGGGATAACGTCAACGTAATCCAAAATTTTAATTTCTGAAATTTTTATTTTGGTTGTGTCATCCCATACTAATTTAAAATAGTATATTTGAAAGTTCCTGAACTTGTACCCATATACAGGTGCCTTTTAATAATGACTGAACAGGTTATTACAACAGATACCAATTTACCCATCATTCGTCCCTAAACAATTTCTAAGGCAGAAAAGAAAAGAGTGAGCCAGCCTCTTGAACCTTAACGCTCTACCATGACAGTGTAATTATAGCATTACGTGAACCGCAAAAACTTTCAATTCTCTCGGTGTACCCAAACTCAACAAAAATTTAATTTGATCCCAAGTGGTAAAGGAATTCCTTCCTTCGAGCTGCACGAGACCAATTAAAGTATCCCTCCCCGAGTGCCCAAGAAATTTGATGCCTTGTTGAAATATCAAAGGGAAAGAAATTCAATCATAACGGACAAAATTAATTTTTCATGCCACGAGGAACTGAAACCCATTGTGGTGACCCATTCCCGCTATAGCAGCCTCGCTATTGCAGGAAAATTCCTGCTATAGTGGCACCATGGTAGTAGCCTGCCTCCCACTACAGCAATATAGGTGAGGCAGTAACTCCGGACAGTCTCAGTTTTGGCCAATTTTACAACACAAAACCTAAATTTTGATATTTCAAACTAAACCCTTTATGTTAAATGTCATACCCGGAGTTCTACTAACCCGAACTCCATTCCGAAATTTTCTATAGGACATTATATCCCTCACATTTCATGATATCATCTTAATTCCATCAAACACTACACCCCATGACTTCAAGTATATCTAACCCACACAACACAGAAGTTTCACTGGAACCCATCCTAGCCTGAGATTTTTGTCAACTCTCATCCTAGGGAGAACTATACTCGGGCACTTACACCCTAACCAATGCTATAACTAGCACATCACCACCACTCAGTGAGTAGTAACACTAGGTATTATCATGGTCAACAATCAGGAAATCATTTACTAACCCCACTACCTCAACCATCCCTACTTCTAAGGATCATCGATCATGAACAAGCTAACTTATTTCAAATTTTCCACAATTCCGCTATACCTTTTTCAAGAGCTACTATCAGCCAATGATCATTCTCATAAAATAAGCCTATGAGAAATGTCCAACACTACTCAGCCAATTATGGGTCATTTTGCTAAATATTGCATGAGTGACTATTCCCACTAATGGACAATCATAATTTTACCAATACCCAGAAACTTGGTCTCACCATAATCTCACGGTTTTCTCACTAACTACACATTATCATTACAATGCATGTAGTTACTCAATCAAGGATAAAAATCACTGAGTCAGAAAAGGTTTGATGTTCGAATATATATAGGTTACCTCAATTAGGCAACATTACCCACATCAAACCAATAACCTTTATGCCCAGGGTTACCATATCTACCCTTTCCTTTTATTGCACATGGATGCTAATATTTATAATTCATGCAATAGCTCACAGCTCAACTAACGGTCTAAAACAACCCAAGAATGAAAAGCAAAACTAAGAAAAAGAGGACATCAATTTTTCCCTTCCCGTCCTGCTGTGGCGACCCCCAACAGTAGCATCCTAGAAAATTTACCATTTTCTGCAAAATTCTCTCATTCCCCTTTCCTGTTTTCAACATTAATACATGAAATCGCATTATAGCCTTTAACATAATCCCAAAACCAAACCCAGCAATGCATAAACAATAACTCATCATCACATTATTTAAAACCAGTTATGAAACACACAAAGAAAACCTTTTACAACAACAAATCCCACTATGATGCAACAATAGTCATTTTTCCCATGGTTTTCAACCAAATCCCGACTGTCCTAAGATTAAAGTTTTCCCACATTCGTAAGCCAGTTTTTATCCCCTTATCATTTTTACCAATGATAAGTTCATGTATAACAATTAGCACATAGTTTCAGCTAAGCCACATTGCAAATAATTTCCCTTTAACTATCAACACATGACCCAGTTATGACCATTCACTAACCATAAATTTTACAGTAATTCAAGCAATTACACACCACACAATCACAGTCATTCAAATAATCCAATGCACATACTCACAAATCTTGAGTTTTACCATTAACAAGTCCTTTTTCATTATCCTTTATTTCCCTTATGGATGAATGTTAGCCAATCATCCATGTATTTACATAGCCTCTAAGGCCAGATACCAATTGGAACCTTCCTGCTTCCAACTTCCTTGCTTGTGTCATTTCAGCTGAAAATAATGGCATTCATTTACCCTGTAAAGATACAAATTGGAATCAAGAGATACCAATCGGAATCAAGAGATACCAATTGTACTAAACCCATACAAGCAAGCAACAAACCACGAAAAAGGAATGAAAGAAATGGAAAAAATTTCTAAAATGCTTCATAGCTTCCCAAAGATTAGATGTGGACGTCAATACACCAATCAACAGAACTCTATTTGACATTTGCATTTATACTAGGAGACCTGTAACCTAGGCTCTAATACCAAATCATCATAACCCAACTACTGGGCCATGAGGGAACCTACTCTAAATAACCTAGATAGGAGAACCCTTACCACCCCATTTAAAATGGGCCTGTGGAAATAAGAAAGAAAAGTCATAAGAACTGCCTTTGACATCTTAAAAAACAGTTACCAAATTGTTGGTACTGTGAATTATTTTACAAGCTTAAATAAGAACCCTCCCCAAGAACTAGTCTAAACAGGTACAAGAGCTCTAACAAGAAATACAAGTAAAATAAGACATAGCTCCCACCAGAGGAAAGTGGAGCAGAAGCTGTTGAAGATCATCGTCGTCTTTACCTAGAAACATCATTGATCCTGCAACCAGACTATACCAAAGGTATAACAAGAGTAGTATCGGCACAAACAACATATACTGGTAGGCATCATTGGTCGACCCAAATCCACCACATAATATCATGTAAATAATCATAAGAAAACATACAACTTGAAATTTATACAGTCCAGGTCCTTTATCAACAACTCTTACTACCCAGGTAAATCATCCATAGACCTTATACATTCTTTCCCAAACCTCCCTACATCATTCCGCTGCCAACTTCACCATTAGCAGGCATTCTACCCTTGTATCTCAGTCATAACCCGACCTCTTATAACACTATGACTCTCAAAGCCTACCCATCTTGCCAAACACTAGAAATACCTTATCAGTTTCAATCCCATAATCAAATTACTAACTAACCCTGTTAGCAGGTCTGTAACCCCTATGCAAGATCTTAAGTCAACAACCTTGACCCTTAGCCCTTATCCAGGACAATGGAATACCTGTGAGTTCTGGGTTTTCAACCCCCAAGGTTCCTTACCCTTGACATCTCGCCAGTTCAGGCATTCAAAAAATACTAGCCTTGTTTCACTAACCCAGTCAAACCTGACTCCCTAAGAACCTTAGTCCCTCCAAGCTCACCCATCTTGGACCCATCAAACAATACACCTCACAATCTTTAGTCATGTGACCAACTAGCCTGGACATCATTGCTAGCCGACCTGTTACTCTTGCCAAAATAGGAATGGCGAATGTACGACATTAAGAGAATATTACCAGACAACCTGAATTCACCAAGCCCACATGACTACCAAAAAAACCCCTAGTCAACAACCGGACTCAACAACTATATAAGTTATGCCCAACTATGCAAGTAACCAGACCACATATAATTATGTCACAGCTTGCAAGCCACCTGGACCTCCCAAAGATCCCTAGAACATTATTTATTGCATTTAACATGCACCCCCGACTTACAAAAAAAACCACCTTATCACTTAGGCACACCAACCCGTCCCCTCAAGGACCAATATGTATGTCAAGTAATAATAAATCCCGGCCCTCTTAGGAAACCAACATGTAATGAACATCACTAATAGATAAACACGGTTCACTCAAGAAATCAACATGTAATGAACATCAATAACTAATAAGCCCTATTCACTCAAGTAACCAACAAGTAATGAATATCAATAATAAACAAGCCCAGTTCACTCAAGGAACCAACACACATATAGCATTCAAACCCGTACCAGGCATGGTACCCGAGTTAACCATAAGAAATTTGTATCAGACTTGGTACTCGAGCCAACCAGAATGGAACCTATACGAGGCGTGGTACCCGAGCCAACCGATATAGAACCTGTACCATGCGTGGTACCCAAGCCAACTAATAGATATCCCGTATCAGGCATGGTATCCAAGCCAACTAATAAATCACAGATATAATTCAATCACAAACATAATGAATACAACTACATTTGTAAAACCAACAAGCATTTAGACAAGTTCATTGCATGAGATTAACAACAAGATATCATTTCACATTCAATTCCTTATTTCCTAAACATGTATTGTACAAGAAATACTAATGTAATAGTTAGCATGCACGTATAACGTAATTTGGGAAACAATTCAACCACCGCCTACCTAACCAAACCTGGTTCGTTATTCCAGCCTTGATAACCTATCCAACGACCAACCCCCGGCTTATTCAACTAAGCACAAGAATTTATTTACCTCAAATTTTAGACCCCTTAGAAGTATACAAACATTCATAGGGAATTCACCCCCTAATACCAAGAATTTTGAACCTTTCCCTGTTCATCCCTTTTCTCTGATTTACTACCTAGGGAAATTCGCTAAGACCTAGCAACCCCTTACACTTAAATCATTACCGGTGCCATGAAACCACCCCAACTCATATTACCAAAATATTCACAACCATATAATAACCACCCACCACCACTCATAGGGTCAACATTACATATCACAGTATATTCCCACCCTAAACAGCAGTAATCAAAATATTTTAGCCATCCACACTATGTACCCGAAGGCCTAATGTCACAATCCAAACCGCCGCGAGTGGCACCCATCTTTAACCCTAGCGAACCAATAACCATAGATCAATGATTAGCGAATATAAAAACTCAAAACTAATAGCTTTAAAATAAACTAACATTCACCATTAAAATACTAGTAAGACAACATCTTGTGAAAATCCACCTAGAAACTGAAAGTTACCATACCAAAACAATCTACCAAAAGTCTAGAACGGGGATGCAACCCCAAAAGAAAACAAGAGTTTAAGTCTGAAAACAATTGGACTATAATTAACTGGAAGAAAACAAGGTAGCCGGACAGAAGCAGCTCTCCCTTGAAGTCTGGAATCACTGGGACTAGATCTGAGGCCACGTAGAAGCTGCTGGAAGATGTCCTGTACTTAAGTGTAACAACCCGACCTCTCAAGGAACAGTATGAAATATCACAATCTCAGCAATCAACCCAGTCCACTCATAGAATCTTCAATAATGCATAATTAAACCCGTACCATGTGTGGTACCTGAGCCAACCAATATAGAACATGTACCAGGCGTGGTACTGTAATGACCCTTCTGGTTATTTCCACGTATACGTTTTCCTTGTGCCGTTAGAGCTTGTTTGTAGCGGACCCAAGTCATTTAAGGCTTGTCAGGACCGGTAGTTTGGTGTTGGGTCCATTTGTTTGGTTGTATGATAAGTTTTGAAGTCAAGCAAGTCGGCAAAAGTTATCGTAAGTTCTTTAATAAATTTTCTAAACTTTGGGTAAAATGTCTCAGAGCTTTTCTCTCAATATATAAAGAGTTAGAAGTCCCCCAAAATACCAAATCGAAGGTCTACGAGTCTAGTTTCCAACGCACAAAACCTCACGTCCAACTGATCTGGAGTAAAAAGTTATGACTATTTTACCGCGGACTGTCTGGCAGAAACCAGGTCGCGAACTGGGTCGCGAACCGGGTCGGGTCAAAATCGATTTAAAGCCTCAACTTCACATTTTAAAACGCCATTTCAGTTCTGAAACAGTGAGAAAACATAAGGGAGGGTTCCAAGAGAGTTCTTGAGTATCAAAATCGTGCGATGGTGAATTGCGAACCTAAATTTAAGAATTTTATTAGCATCGCGTGTATATTTAAAATATTTTATTTTAAAGTTATATTTTTTTTATTACCTTTTAAAAGTATTTTAATGTGTATGAAAAATACTTTTGTTATGACATAATTGTGTATGTATTTATTTTATAAGGTTTTTATACATTGTATTATTTTAACGGAGATAGTAAATTTAGTTATGTTTAAAATTATTATTATAATATAGTAGGTTTTGTTTGAAATAATTTTCTATGAACTATGATATATTCAAAAAGTTATATTTATTTTACCACTAACTTACGCAATATCCGAGTACATACGTAATGGGATAAAGCTATTTCTGGTGTTGTCACCTCTACTCCACGTGGAGGTGAAGTGGGTAGACAACAATGCTTTTGACTAACTAAAATGCTGCCACCTATATAGCATTAATAACTATAGGCAACATATAAATTTAATACCTGTTTATTATTATAATTATCCTATTATATATATAAGTACATATGATTCTTCATTTCTATTTTTGGGATATCACTTTACATTAAAGAGTTAGCTTAATGCATGCTCAGTAGCACACTGTCGATATTGTGTTTTTCCACGATAAAGGAGGATTTCATAGGAAAATATTTTTGGCGCTTTATTTGATCTCCGAAAGAAATTTGATTATCTAGGTCAAGTTATTCAAGCCCGAGTTCAAGTTTGATTTTGTTTCGGAGCTTCTTTTCGGAGAGGTTCGAGCTTGTCATCGAACGACAGGTAGGTTACGGTTTAAAATACCTAGACTTAGCATATATCGGATAAAATTGTACTAGCTGGCATCCTTGGGTTGGATTATTAGGTTGGCACCACAGACCTCGACCGCTTTATTCATGTCCGCCTACTTTTGTTCCTCCGTTGCTTATAGTACTTGCCGATATATTTTATTTACCCTTGTGGTCCTGTGAGGCCTTGTTGACTCTGGAACATAGAAGGTGGGATTTTGGGAATGTCCGCGAGTCCCGGGCATAGAATTATCCTTCTAGGCTGGTTATACTTGCTGAGTAGCTGTGGGCCTGTGCAGGGTCGATAGGTTGATTGTGAGCTGCTGGGAAGCTATTGTGTTTGATCATACCATTTCCATGCATTTAAAGAGGTTTTATCCATGTTTTACTACGGTGTGGCTTCGGGCCTACTGGCACTATTTTCTAAACCTTGCATGGCCCCGGGGGCCTATTTTTGATGGAAATGATTTGGAAATGGTTTGATTTAACTTGTGAATATTCCTGGGTAAAAGAAAGTAAAATTATATTTTAAATCACCAGTTTTACGATTAACGCTAGATTCGGCAGGGCTGGGATGCTAGTTGAGTTTTCTTGCTACTTGAGATAATTTTAGCCTCGGTCGGACCGAGCACCTGAGACGACTTTCTACTGTTTAGACCTGGTTATGCCCGGGCACCCTTGAAGGGGTTTTTGAGATATTTTCCCACTATTTTAGTCCTGGACAGGGTTTGGGCATGCATATTAGAGACTAGGTCTCTATCTTGAATCCGGACTTGCTTCCGGATGACATGTTTTGATACTAAGTTTTAGTATGGGGTCAGGGACCTCCATGGACTTTGCCATCCGGGCCTGGAGCTGTGGGCTGCGTGTGCCGGAGGAAGGGTATACGGTGGAGTAGAGGTATACGGGCAGTGTCCTTCCATGGAACCTACCTGCTGGGCCGGATCGGCACCGGAGGAGGTACATACAGGGATACCATTTCACTTGAGATCTTCATGCATCATATCATTCATTGTTTGAGGCTCCACCCTTGTTTGTTGTTTGCTGATTGTACGCTCCGGTAGTATGGGATGCCGGAGGGTTTGTTTTCACTTGTTTGTGTTCCTCGGTTGTATGGGCGGCCGGGGACTGTAGGTAGACTTTTGCTATTTACTTACAGAGTTGTTCTCTATTAGGGATGAGTATGAGATTGGTTACTGCTAGACTGTTAGTTTCTGGATTTGAGATTTTTATGATTAGTTGGGTTGATTCATGTCTTGAGCATGCCTATTATTATTCTTCCTCTCTTCTTCTTACACTTGAGGTTACCGGTATACCGTCCATTTCGTAACCTTCTTTTATATACACTGTATGCAAGGCCCCAAGGGTGCGTTATCTTCCTTACTTTCACCTGTGCGTATGGTGTGTATATTCTGCTTACTAGCCTCACATGTGGTTCTGTTGATTTCCCTCTGGGCTAGTTCCTGTGTACCTTTCGTTGATTTCTGTGACTGCTTGCTTCTATTCTGTCTATTACTGCGCTTTTATTTTATATGTGCCCAGTCGGCCTATGATACCTACTGGGTACCTTATGCTTCGCATTTGGTGCTCACCCCTACCCCTGCATCTTTGGGTGCAGATCCTAGCGTGGGCCATCGCCGCTAGACCGTTGTGATTCATGCTTGGAGATCTGTTGGAGACTACTTCAGGCTGAGGGTGAGCTCTTGGCGATCGGAGCTTAGCTTTAGTTTATCTTTTGCTTCATGTACTCTATTACCATTCAGAGACATCTGTATATATTATTTTGGATTATTTGCACTCCATGTAAGTAGTTTGGGCTCTGTACTATGATACCAGGTCTTGGGGTTTGGTTTAGTTTCCGCATATGTATATATTTATATACCTGTTACCTATTTTATTCGTCTTGTTCTCTTATTTGTTAGATAGTAGCCCATTACTAACTGTTCTGGGTTACAGGGGTTGGTTCACCTACCGGGGGTTGTAGGTGCCATCATGACCAAGAAATCGGGTCGTGACAACCTGTCGTCCGATGACAAGCTTGAACCTCTCCGAAAAATCCCCAACACGAAATCAAACTCGAACTCGGGCTTGAATAACTTGACGTGGATAATTGATTTCCTTTTCGGTGATCCAATAAATTATCAAAATCTTGCTTATTGGGTTCAACTTTTAATGTGGCAAGTGAAAGATGTACTGAGGTAATTTTTGCACCAAAATTTACATTTAAAAGAAATGTTTATCAACGTTGGCAGCAATTTTGCAAGCAATTGATCACTGCTTAAAGTGAGTAGGCATCACTTGATTGTTTGAATCAACTAAGGTGAAAGGGACATTTGGCATGGAAGGCTGCCACGTATGGACTGTGGTGTCCACTCCCTCCACTTCCACGTGGAGGTAGAGGTGGCACCAAGAGATTCATTCCCCAATACGTATATATTCGGGTATTGCATAAATTCGTGGTAAAATAAATATAATATTTTAAATATACCATAATTCATAGAAAATTATTTCAAACAAAACCTACTATATTGTAATAATAAATTTTAACATAACTAACTTTTACTATCTCCGTTAAAATATTACGGAGTATAAAAACCTTATAAAATAAATACATATACACTTATATCGTATCAAAGATATTTTTTCATAAACCTTTAAAATATTTGAAAAGGCAATAATAATATAATTTTTACCAATTTCAACTTTTAAATAACGTATTTTCAAATACACGCACGAGGCTAATAAAATTCTCAAGTTTAGGCTCGTAATTCGCCAACGCACGATTTTGATACTCAAGAATTCTCTCGGGATCCTCCCTTATATTTTATCACTGTTTCAGAACTGAAATGGCATTTTAAAACGTGAAATTGAGGCTTAAATCGAGTTTGACCCGACCCGGTTCGCGACCCGGTTCGCAACCCGTTTTCTGCCAGACAGTCCGCGGTAAAACAGTCATAACTCTTTACTCCGAGATCAGTTGGACGTGAGGTTTTGTGCGTTGGAAACTAGACTCGTAGACCTTCGATTTGGTATTTCGGGGAACTTCTAACTCTTTATATATTGGGAGAAAAG
>QJPP01000151.1:0-68973 GCA_003996215.1 Jaltomata sinuosa
TGGGGGTCTGAGATATCAAGGTCGTCTATGTGTACCTAACGTCGGGGAGCTTCGGGAGAAAATTTTGGCAGAAGTTCACTATTCCCGCTATTCAATCCATCCAGGAGCGACGAAGATGTATCATGATCTTTGACAGATTTATTGGTGGAATAATATGAAGAAAAATATTGCAGAGTTTGTAGCCCAATGCCCGAATTGTCAACAGGTAAAAAATTGAACACCAGAGACCCGGAGGTCTAACTCAAAGTATAGTGATACCTACCTGGAAATGGGAGGTGATCAACATGGACTTTATTACAGGCTTACCCCGTACTTATCGGAAGTATGATCCCATATGGGTGATTGTAGATAGACTTACAAAATCAGCTCACTTTTTGCCAGTCAGGACAACTTATACTGCTGAAGATTATGCCAAGTTGTATATTAGTGAAATAGTTCAACTTCATGGTGTCCCAATTTCCATTATTTCAGATAGGGGTGCTCAGTTTACAACAAATTTCTGGAGGTCTTTCCAGAGAGGCTTAGGTACTCAAATAAGTCTCAGTACAGCTTTTCATCCACAGACAGATGGACAAGATGAACGCACTATTCAAACACTCGAAGATATGCTACGAGCTTGTGTACTAGATTTTAAAGGGAGTTGGGATGACCATTTGCCACTAATTGAGTTTGCTTATAATAATAGCTTCCATGCAAGCATTCAAATGGCTCCTTATGAGGCTTTATACGGGCGAAAGTGTAGATCACAAATTGGATGGTTTGAAATGGGAGAAGCAGGATTATTAGGGCCAGACCTAGTTAATCAGGCAATGGAGAAGGTGAAACTAATCCGAGAAAGATTACTAACAGCCCAGAGTAGGCAGAAATCATATGCAGATGTGCGACGTCGGGAGTTGGAATTTAATATTAGTGATTGGGTTTTCCTAAAGGTTTCGCCCATGAAAGGCGTTATGCGATTTGGTAAAAAGGGAAAGCTTAGTCCAAGATATATTGGACCATACAGGATCATTCGGAGGGTAGGAAAAGTGGCATATGAGCTAGATTTACCCACAGAATTGGAGATAGTCCACCCTGTATTTCATGTATCGATGCTACGAAGGTGCATAGGAGATCCTTCACGTATTATGCCTATTAAAGATGTTCAACTTTTTGAAGACTTATCCTATAAGGAAGTACCAATTTCTATCCTAGATCGTCAAGTTAGGAAGTTCAGAACCAAAGAAGTAGCATCAGTAAAGGTGTTGTGGAGAAATAATAATATTGAGGAAATGACGTGGGAAGCCGAGGAAGAAATGAAGAAAAAACATCCCCAGTTATTTATGACTTGAAGATAGTACAGAGGTAAGTCCTATTCTTATATTCTTGATACTCTTCCTACTATGCAAATATGATCAGGTTTGAACATGTGAAAATGATTACATTTAGTTGTATATAGTTGTATCGCCCTGTGAGGCATCGTGCTGGACTTTTGCTGAGTTTCAGGTTTTTGGATAGTCCCAATTATAAAGGAAACTCTGTCGAAATTTCAAAAAATCCTAAGGGACTAGAGCTCTATATGCATTACCCTCATTCGAGGACGAATAATTCTAAGGGGGGAAGGATATAACACCCCGTACCTTTCAAAACCTATGTGATGTGACTAAGTAAATATCGACGAAGGTATTTGAGCTCGAGATTGTGAAGGGGTACTTTGGCCTAGAATTTGAAATGGTCAAATGTATAGAAGTGTTAAGTTAAATTATAAGGATGAGGGTTTTGAAAATGAGATAAAACAAGTGAGGTACTTGCTCGACTTATCTAAGCTCTTAGGTGACAAGTAGGTGCATCACCTACCTACGCTAACGAACTAAGTTCCGAGGGCCGATTACGGGCAGCAACACCATGGATTATTAGACCTAATGGTAGCCCAAATGAAGCTTAAAGTTGGCCCATCAAAGCACAACCAAATCTGGCCCAAACAACTACAAAAGGTAGCCACCAATATTGACCACATTTTGACCCAAGAGAAGCCCAAAATCAGCCACAAAACTTAACCCTTTTGAGGCCCAAGCAAAGGGTAATTTTGGCCCAAGTTTCTTGACCCATTTTGGCCCAATTATACTCAAAAAAGTCGGCCAAAAAGGTCCCTTTATACAGGCCTTTTGTTGATCAACATTGATCACAAAAAAGCTGGAAAAATTCTCTCTTATCTCCTTTCCTTTTTGGCAGCCCTTCTCTCCCTTTAGGGTTCTAAGAAGATCAAGATTAATTCAAGCATTAAGGGGTACTTAAGCTTTTCAAGGCATCAATAAAAGGAGGATAAAAACACCCCTTCAAGTGTGATTAACTTAATAAGGGAAAGTCCAAGTTGTGGTAAGCGCAATCTTCGGAAGGAACGAGGTATGTTAAGGCTTCTTTATTCCTTATCGACATGAATCTAGGAATAGAACTCTAAATCTCCGAAAGAAGGAATTTGAGTATTCTGTTGTAAGAGAGCTGATTTGGTAATTCAACAAGTCTTAAGGAACTAATTTATACATTATGGTGATTCAAGTTGCCTTCTTATAAAAATCTGATTCTTTTTGCACGAAACGTAAGTTATCCTTTTGTCGAGTTTCTTCTTTGTATTGTGATCTCTAATCAAGCTTTAGAAAGTATACAAGGAAAGTTAGAAAATCAAATCCCCATTTATATGTGTTTGGTATGTTGATTCCAACACCTAGTAAGCCAAGGCTAAAGAAGTTATCTAAATGAACCTTCATAAATAACAAGAATAACTTTGAAAGTCAATCTAGTAATACACTTATTATGCGTGGTTTGCGTGTTAGTGTGCACCGAGGTGCTACTGCCATATTGAGGCCATTATATACATAGTGTGCGCCGAGGCGCTACTGCCATATTGAGGCTATTAAATATAGGGTGCGCCGAGGCGCCATTGTGGTTCAGTGTGGGTTATAAAGAGTGAGTTGCAGCGTGAGTTAATGCATGTGTTGTGTTCTAAAAAGAATAAAGGAGAAAGGGCTTAACGAGTCTTACCAATTATAGTTTACAAGTTTCATATTATATCTTGTTCGGATTTACTACTTGCGACTTGCTTTTATGTTTCTACCTTACATGCCAGTACATTATTGTCGTACTGACGTCCCCATTGCCTGGGGGCGCTGCATACATGCCTGCAGGTCCAGACAGATACCCAGAGAGATCTCTTCAGTAGGACTTGCAGAGTTCAGCCATTTTGGTAAGCTCCATTCTTCCTGGAGCTGACGAGTCAGAGGTCTAGCTTATATTTTGCCCAGGTTATGTATATGTACAACTTATGGGTAGTCCAGGGCCCTGTCCTGGATATGAGATATTTTACTTATTCCTAGAGGCTTGTAGACGTGTATATGTATATCAGTGTTGGGTATGGCCTTGTCGGCCTTGTTATTAGCTATCTACTATGATAATAGCCTTGTCGGCCTTGAGTTGCTTAACTACTATTGAGCTTTTAGTGTTTCAAATTGCTATTCTTAGAGACCTTGTCGGTCTCAGATCCCCAGCAGGTTCAATAGAGATACACTCTATTTTGACACCCTCGACCTTTTGGGGCTCCGGGTGTCGGTCATGCCTCCCATGGTTTGGGGCGTGACAATATGTGCTTCATAAATTTGCATTATAAGCTCATTGTCATGCCTTGACATTTATCATATTTATATGATCCACCTCAACATCACTTTAAAAGGCCAAATGTACCGCCACTTTATATTTTTTATTTTGATGGAGGATTTATAAAATTTGTCAAATTATTAGGTTGCACGATAACCACGTGTTCAAAAACCTTACATACCATTTTGATGACAAAAATTACCTTCACATTTTGAAGGACTATTTTGAGAACCCATAATGTTCCCTTTTATTATTACCACAATGATGATCAACATTTTGTCCTTTGTCACATCCACGTTCATTTATACAATAATAATAGTGACTTGGTCATCTTTCAGACTTATCATATATTGCTACCATATTCAATTCATGGAATGGAGCATATTCAAAGGGACGGACTTTACAATTTTTATCAAGAGCATATCAATTTGCTCAATCATTATTATATCGTAAATATATTGCATTGGACTTGAACCGAATGCCTTACCCATATGTTTGATCCTATTTTGATGGTAAAAATTACCTTCACTTTTGAAGGACCATTTGAGAATCAATAATGTTCTTTCTTTTATGATTACCACAGTGATGACTATTTTTATTTTGTCCCTTCACGCTCATGTTCATATATATTAGCACTGCTACCAACATTCACATAAGAGAATGGAGCAAATCAATTGAGCGAATTTTGTGACTTTTTGTCAAAAGCACATTATTTTGCTTTTATTATGATTATATCATCACTATGGTCTATGGTGCATTAGGACTTAAACCCAACGTCTTACCCATATTAAGGCGTTTTAGGCCATAATTTGATGGGACTTGAACCCAATATCTTATCATCATGATGCATCAGGACTATAACCCAATGTCTTACCTTCTTAATGTGATGAAACTTGAATTCATCATCTTACCCTCAACCAATGACATAATAGATCAAAGTATAATAAAACTCAATCATGAGCCTTTAAAAATTAGTCAACACAATTGATAACAAATTTTCAGAATAATATTACACTAACATTAGGACTGGTAAGAGTACATACTTTTGTAATCACATACCTTCTTTTAACGAGAGACCCAAGATTTATATAGTTGCTAATACTACATGTACAGTACCTTTTTATTTTCTTTACAAAATGATACCCCTTTTTTTTTTTAATCACAAAACAATACCTTTATCGATTTATGAATAAGAAATATACCTTGAATGTGAGTGGAGAACTACCCATTCAAACTTTCTCCTAATTAATGCAACTTCATAAGCAATATTCTTACCTTTAATCTTTGAGCCTTCGTGCTGATAACGTATTGTAAAACTAAATTAAAAAAGTAACAATATGAAGTAAGAAAATAAACAAGAAATGAAGGAGACAAGAGAAGAGAGTATTTCTTATTCTTCCAAGTATCAAGTGTATACAATATGAATCATTGTGCCTCTATTTATAGTGTTCATAGAGGCATCCTAAGGTTGTCATAAACATGACATTAACTATGGAGGTTATAGGAAAAAAGTTATGGGGAGATGGAGTTACACTCATAGTAGTGTGTAGAGTAGTGGAGAATTAACTATATACACTAATTGAATTATAATGTGGATATCCACAATATAAGATGACAACATTATTGTGTGGTAACACAATTATTTACAACACTTTTGTTATTTACTTATTTCTTTATGTCAAAGACACAAAATAAAAAATATCGTTTTTCCCATAAAAAGAGACTTTTTAATGAGATCGTGTACAATAACTTTAACCACACAAGAATTACTATCTAAGAAGAAGGAATAAGCAGGCAGCAGAGCGTTAACATGCCTGCTTTTGCTGCCTGCTTATTCATTTGTAGGCCTGATCTTTATTTTAATTTTTTTTAAAAATATATTATATATTTAAAAAATACACATAAAAGATAAATTACAATAACTAATAATTTAAAATATTCGAAAAATATAAAAAAAATTGATTGACTCTCAAAATTTTATCAGTGCCACATAAATTGGAATAAAGGAAGTAACATATATTATTTAAAAATAATGTAAAAAGTGCTATAATTACCATAATTAATAATTTAAAATATTTAAAAGACAAAAAATTTAATTGACTCCAAATTTTATCAATATCGCATAAATTGAAGTAGAGAGAGTAACATATATTAATTGAAAATTACGTAAAAACTACTATAAATTACAATAACTAACAACTTATAATATTTAAAAACTATATAAACAAATTAGGGTTAAATTATAATAACTAACAACTTATAATATTTAAAAACTATATAAACAAATTAGGGTGAATCTCCAAATTCTATCAGTGTCACATAAAAAAATATTAAATTCACAATAATTAACAACTTAAGATACTTAAAAATCGTACAATTTTTTTTTATCAACTCTCTAAATTTAATTTATGTTATATAAATTGAGACAAAAAAAAATAATATATGCACGGGCTGTCGATAACTAGTATATATTATACGAGATAAATGTATATATTTTGATAAAAATCGTATTTTATGGTTATGATTTTATTTTTATGTCTTCTTTATTTATTTTTTATGGTGAAATAGTAAATAACCCTTCATTCTTTAACAGAAGTTTCAAGTTTAACTTTCAGCATATAAAATCGTTTTTGTTAGAGGCGCTTTTCCTCCGTTTTTGACAGAAGTTTCAAAGTTCAAATCTCCGAGTATAGAGGTCCAAATTTAATCTAATTATTTCATGAATTTAATTTCACTTCTATTACGGTTCTATTACGTGGACAAGTAAAAGTCTCGAGTAAAAGTGAAATGAGGGAGTAACTTGCTTTTTTCTTCCTCTTGTTAAAGAAAATGGAGATTGAAATTTCCAATATCCAAAACATCATCATTTGCAGCACGTCTAATCTATTTGCATATCCTTTCTTTCTTGATCAACTAAATAACTTAATGAGTCATTTGATAGCTGATTTAGAGGCAAAATACTCGTATACTACCAAAGGATAACCCAGGCGAAGGCAAATCCATTTATATGTCACCATTAATATAACATAGCTAAAACAAAACCCCTAAAATTTATACATTAATCAATCTTTTAATTTGCCTCCAGAGTAGTAAATCTTAAAGGCCTTAGGAAGATACACAGGCAACAAGAAACCAAACAAATTAAAACACCAAAACACCATATTTGCAGCAGCTAAACCTCTACCCATATTAACCCTCCTCATATTCCCTCCATATTCTTGATCCACTTTCGATATTTCACTCCTCAACCACTCCATAATCGTGAAAATCCTCATCGAATTGAAGAAAACTGGTACAAAAACTCTTATGGGCAGTGAAAATTTATCGGTAAAAGTAACTCCTTCCATGAAAACTTGACTGGCAAGCAAGAAAACATGTGGGGCTGCTGCTTTGATTCCTTCTTTATCGCCCTCGTAAATTCCTTCGAAAATATAAGCTATAGGTAGGAATAATCCTATGATTGCTCCAATTGAGACGTAAAGATTTAAGATTTTGTTGTTGAAAACAGGGGGTTCTGGTTGAGGAGAAATTGGGGGAAAGGCGAGTTTGGAGAGGAGGAAGATGTAAATTAAGGAGAATAAAACGAAGGAGATTTCTTCAAGACATACCATGCCACTTGAAGAGAAGACGATTATGATGGCGAGGATGTTGAGCTGTCGGAAAGTGAAGAATCCTCTGTTTTGTTCTTGTTGTTGAGGTTTTTTCTGGGAATTTTGATTCTGATGATTCTTCATTTTCTGTTGGAAATTTTCATCTTTGGAATTGGGTAAACTAATGTCACTACATGGACCAACTCCACCTGACATATTTTTTTTTTGTTTAGAATCTTGTTCTTGGTGATTTCTTTTTGGATGGAATTGAAGTAAAATTGATGTTTTTTGTTGAAATATTCAGAAGTGAACAACCCAGTTGCAACAGTTAAAATTTTAGTAATTCAAGGGGAGGGGAGGGGAGGGGAGGAGAGGAGTACACGTGGGGGTTGGAGGTGTTGGATAAAATACGTGGCTGAAAAGGAGGAACGTTGCAGGTTTTATACTAAGGGCGTTTGTCGTTAGTCAAACTGTCATAAGCTAGCTACTAACAGGCTTCTAAGGACAGGAGGGATGTCGTTGGCGGTCGAATAGGGGGCTGTCGTCTGACCGTCAGCTACCCTTCCGTGAACAAATATCCCCCAATAATATTCACAATATGTATTAATAATAAATGTAATATATTAAACTACAGTTAACCAACAAGAACAAAAAAAGAAGCAATGAAAATAACATCAATTTTTTTTTGAATATCTTTCCGAATAAGGGAAAAATCAGAAATTACGAGAAGCCAACTAATTGACTATATAATGAGAATGTTACACCATTATAGTGCCGAGTACAATACTCAAAAGGCTACTAAAAGAAATAGCTCTCTAACACTAAGATATATTTTTTCAGTAATTGATGACTCAATTTGGTGTGTATAAACTGATATAGAGCTTCCTATTTAAAGGGATGAAAACTGTCACTTCCTTTCCCTTGTATTAATTGACCGGTTGCCAATTTCAATCAGTTAAAACAAGGTCGATCTAAAAAGCATCACAAGAAAACTTACTGGGTCACTCAATATTTATTCGAAGCTTTGCAATCGAAAACCGAATTTGTTTTCTTAGAGGAAAAAGTACGATCAGCAGCCAGTACAGCACAAGAAAGAATGCAAGTATCCAGTGGGAGACTGGAAATTCAAGTGTCGAAATGCTACCTGCTAGCAAGTCTATTCGACGCAAATCCAGATAAATCAACCAGTGAAAGCCTGGAAATGCAGGTGTAAAAGGAAGTGCTACCTTTTAGCAGGCCCATTGGACGCAATTCCATTTTGAATACCGGATGCTTAAACCAAAAGAAAAGAAAGCAGGCTATAAATGAGGGGAAGAGCTCATTTGCATGTTTATTATACTAAAAGGACCACAAGCACCACTGCTCAGCTCGACTGAACTGAACATCAAATCCAAAACTTGACAACCTTTACGGCCACCAGTCAACCATATAGCAAATAATAAGCACCAAAAATACTGGAGAGAAGTGAGAGTGCTCAATTTAATTAAAAGAAAGACAAGCAGTTGGTTTGTGAAAAGCTGGGACCATTTTATCAATTGATTCTCTATATTCATATATTGTTCAAACTAACATGAGAATTCGGTGAGCTGCCACTGCAGAAAATAATTGACCAACGAGACTAACAATTTTAAGACCCAACTTATTACAGAAAATTTGTAAGCTGCAAAAAGAAGGCTACCCTAGCCAAAATGCGGCAACAACTCCAATAAGAGGACGGGATATAAGCTACTCTAGAAAACCTCACTTCAACTGTGACAGAAGACCACAGGTAAAACGGAACCTCTGCTGGACTGACTAAAAACTGCACAATCAGGTATAATCAGGAAATACTTTTATCCTAAATTATGGTTTTTGCTTTGGGAATGTACCTCGTCTTAATAGACTTATCAGGCTTCTGCCTGAACTTGAGTTTAGAATTGCCATAGGAAGATAAGTTAGAAACTCCAGTATTTGCCTGCTGGTTGTCAGCATTGACAAGAATGCCATGCTCCTGATCATCTGATGCCGGGGCTGCTTCGGAACTTCCGTTTTGTGCATCTGGACATCCTGAAACCTCGGTTTCATTGGAAAGGACCAATGTAACATGATCTCCGGCGAGAGCCTCCTTCCATCCTACATTCATTTTCAGACAGGTCAGACGAAAATGAAGCGGAAAATAAGTCAGTAGAAACTTAGAGAGAAGCGCGGATAACAGCATAGAAACATACTCTGAGAGAGAAAAGCTTTTGCAGAAATACTGCAAAATCCCAGACCTTGATGAACATTACCATCTGAGACCTGACATGGGTAATTCTTACTCTTCCCAATAGGGTTGTCCATAGAGCACGATCGCAAACTATTTTCAGTGGATGAAGCCAGACTATCCAACTTTCCAGTGATCACAGCCTCTTCAGGATGTTGTCCACTTCCATGCCTGCTCTTAGGCCTCCAAAGCTTCACAGCTGCCCCATTTGACCCACCCTGAAGAGCATCTTGCTTTGCTGGTTTCACTACAAGATTACACTTTTTGGGCATGGCTGGCTCTGTGCTGTCGAAGTTATCTCTTTCTACAGAAGGGCAATTACCCTGTCCGTGAGTGCTGCAATTTTTCATTGGAACAGATATAGAACCAATCATCACTTCACAGTCACTCTGATTTTGATCTATTGCCTCTTCCTGCGGCTCCGGTCTTAAGCGCTCATCATTTAGCACTCTAATTTTTCTTGTCCAAATCTTACTGCTATTAACAGGGGCACCTCGGTCTTTAAAAACTCCAAGCTTCTGCACTGGTTCAAGTTTCTGTACTTGATGATTCTGGTTGTTATGGAAACCATTTCGCCCCATTCTTTGTGATTTTGGCACTTGCCACTGGGTATGGGGGAAATGCCGTCGACTATGTGCAGATACTGGTGGGGGCTCAACATCCTGAATTTCAACCAGATCCAGTTGCTGGTGAGAGAGATTAAGTTGGGCTTCAATGTCCATATCTTCATTGTTAGAGAATTGTACAAGTTCAAGGCAGGAGGAGATATCAGATACTTCAGGAGTACTTGAGTTAGAATCAGATACTGCTGCTGAAAGGATGGAAGATTCTGCCATTGGAACCCCAAAAGAATCAGCAGGTGCCTCCACATCTCCACTTTCCCAATTTGATTGCTCCCTTGCTCTCTGTTCCTTCTGTCTAAGATTTTTCAGTTTTTTCCTTTCCAATAACTCAGCTTGCCTACCAACAAACAAGAAGAATGATGGTGAAAACGAGTTTCTATAACTGCACAGATATAATCATGCATCTTTTTTTTGATAATCACAAAATCCTTATGGGCTAGTGACGAACAGTTCGGAACTCGGTGAATAATGGGAACCAATAGTCTCTAGACCAAAGCCCCGGGGTAAATCATGTAATTTTATTTTTACGTAAGTTATAACAAATCTGTATTTGAAGTAGAACAGGATTTGTTACGCATGTCAAATATTTTTTGGTTTTGACTTCCGAGTCTCACTCCATCCCCTTGGGAAACTGCTAACAAGCTATTGGATTCTCCTCTTTATTCATTGTCCAGACATATCAAATCAGTTGGCTAAGAACAATAACAAAACAAGTGTAGCTCATTTGGTGAAATAAGAGCAAAGTGTTCTCCACATAAACAGGGATGCAAATGCAAAAATCTGCGTCTTCAAAACATATGAAAAGGATTCTTTGTCTCCTGTACCATTTCTGAGATTGACAACCAAATGAAGCTTGCTACTCAAAAGCAATCTGCTATTCTGCTTCAATAAAGGAGGGAATAAACTCCAAGAGCACAACTTCACAACATATATAACTTTTTCTCAAAATAGTCACACACCGAGTATGTAGACGTTCCCCTAACACTTCATTCCATACAATAAAAGAAAACTTCTTTATCAATTACTGACTAGCCACCCGGAACATCATAAAAATAATGATCAACCAAGAGCCATAATTCTTGGTACAATAAAGCGGAAAAAGGGAAAATATGAAATACCACTTTATTAATTACTGACTACTTACTAAGAACATCAAAAAAATGATGATCAGCCGAAAGGCCATAATCACTAGTTGACACAAGAAAAGATACAGTAAAAAGTGCCTCACTTTTTTTGAGCAGCTTCCTCCTCCTCAAAAAGCAACTTCTGGCATCTCAAAGCTTCAGCATCTTTGTCTGCAAACCATGCTTTTACCTGGGCATAACAAGACATAAGTCACTTTGGGTGTTGGTTTGAGGGACAGGGCCAGTCTGATATGAAGAAAGGAAAAAATAAACACAGAATGATTTGCAACTAACAGCATTTTCAAAAATGTATCAAGAACAGAACCTTAATTATTCATTTCAATGCAATATGCTGGCATTAGTATTCGTATAGACATGTACACATAGACAACACACAAAGCTGGATAGTTCTCAAGAAATAGACAAAAAAGAATTAAGAGGTGAGCTAGAAAGACCTACCAGTTTCTGTTCAAAAAGGAAGCTAGTGCAAGCAACCAAGTTTTTCAACTCAAGACCTTTTTTGGCAGCATCCCCATCAAAAACATATTTTTGCACCGACTCGGCTGTACCAGCACATAAAAATGTTCTTTCGCTAGCATCATCAAGGATGCTAAATAATTCCTGAGAGGTAAGCTTGGAAGGTATAGCTTGGATGAGCTCCTGCAAATTGACTATGAGCATCATTCAAAAGGGTATTGATAGCACTTGACAGGGAGTGGAAATAGATTTCTTTCTTGAGAAGGTACAAGGGGTGGAAATAGATTACTTACCAACAAAGCTAAGCCAGCCTTGTAATAATCTTGGGGAAGAGTCCAGACCACCGGTTTTCGCATAGATGTTGCCAGGTCCTGAACAAGTGAAGATCCAGAAAGATCCTGAAAGACAGACAGTATCAACCACGGAATGATGCTTTTAAGTCTGAAGATCGGAAAAATGGCACATTAGGATTTTCTCATATACAACATTTTCAAGTGTCTCTGTAGACAGTTTTACCACCAATCCTAAACAAGCTAGAGATTTCTAGCATGAATAGACATTTATATGAAATAAAGTGGCAGTTAGAAATAGATATAGATCCTTAAACCTCTGCAGTTAGCAATTATTTGTGTGGTGATTATCACCGACTATTACAAGTCACCACCTCCTTAACATCACATACAAAAAAAAAGGTAGAAGATGCAGAATACAAATATGTTATTGTCAACTTCACATATATAGGTCAAGAGATGTAAGAAGCACCTTATACCACATTACCAATAATCCTACTACAATCACTGCAAGCAATTTGGTGATCACTGGTTGACATGATCTTTATTTTATATTTATGTGTCAAATTTTCATGTTAAAAGAACTCGCTTCAAATTCCAGGCAAATAAATACCTAAACAGAGGGAAAGTGTATCTGGCAATTACCTTTATTGAAACATCATGCAATGATACAACTTCCTTAATCTCATCCAGTGAGAGCTGCATGTAATTACACAAACATAAATAGCCATTATCGAACAATGGACACTGAGAAACACCCTAAGAGAAAATTAGGGAGGGGAGAAGGGGATTACCTTATCCCAAAATGCTCCCAGCAGATCCCTATATTTGCGAGACTCCTGCAAAATTGAAAATATAATAAGATGCACATGGCAGCACACCCACACTAAAATTATTGACAAGTAAACACATCTGCACTGAGTTTTATAATAATAAATAGCAAAGGTCACCAGAAGGGAAATTAAATTGGCAAATGGTTATTTAGATACGAAACCAGGAAACGTATAAATTTCTGGAACAAAATATAATTTCTTTTTTTTGTTAGCATAAAGTAATATATAGAAAAAAGACATCTAACTATACCTTATCAAAGTTTAAGGCTCGACGATGCAGACGCATATGCCTTCGATAATTTATAGGGGAATAAAATTCCCGTGAACATTTTTCACACTTCTGAAATTTCACTGGTGTTAGCATAGGCCAACCACCAGCATTATCTGCACAAAGAGCCACATAAATCAATCAATTATCATTGCTTCAACCGGAGCTCCATATGTAACCAATTTTGAGTCATTTTCATGTTACTTATTGGGTTGATAGGTTCTACATCTAAAAGACAAGTATTGGTCCAAAGCACGATATTCTTTACCACCACAAGGTTTTCAAACCAATTGAAATAATGGTGAATTCCCTGACCCACTTATCTAATATGCACAAGAACCTTTTTTAATGTTAATTTGGTACCTTGCTGCTCTAAACCATGAAGCAGTTGAAACCACTGGACAGGACCATCCCCTGTTCTTGAGAAAGAAAAAAGAGGCTCCTTGCCTATGGCTTGCCTAATTAAGGTATCAAGAGAATCATTTCCCTCGTCTGCTTTCATTGCAGCTGGAGTAGCACCTAGGCTGAGCTTTGCAACCGGCATCGATTCTTAATTAATGGCACATAAAATTTAACTGCAGCAAAAGTTATCAATTAGTTATCATTCCAAATTAATATCACTTGCAGCCAAGAAAGGTATATATATATATCTCTGTATGCAGGTGCTTGTGTAGTATATCTTCATTATGGCAGACAAGAACTGCAAAAGACGTGGTTTTTACAGAAAAAATGATGAAGAGACAAGAAAAAAGTAGAAAAGATGAATATAACTTCTATCAGTAGACATAACCTGGAAGAGACAATACTAGTAAATCATATTAAGGACATCACAGAATGCCATTGAGTAATGTAAAATTGCAGCAAATAAATGGATGGACTGTAAAGAATAATGAACAGAATTACTTGCATGACTAGGAACTGCCCAATGTTAAAACATCCTCACCTAAAAAAGCTAATATATAGCAAATCAAAAACAACTGGAGACTAAAAGAACAAACGAAATGAATTACTTCTATTGATACCTATATCTCAGTTATTCTACTAATTTTCACTCAGATGCATTAATTATTTACTGCAGGTACCTGAGATCAACATAAAGTAGAAGAAACTCTAGTAATAATTGCTCGGAAGGTTCCTATCCAGGAACTAGGCGTAATGTCTATTTCACTAATAAAAAAAAAGGCTCACTTCTCCATTTTTTGGAAAAAGTCCTAGGTTTGCCTCTAATCCAAAGCATGGAAGCAGAAACAAGCTCTGGTAATTAGTTTTACAAATTCTACACATGTTCCTTGTTAGCTTTATGATGTTTACGCATGGCCTGTTCATTTCACAAATTAACTCTCGAGCATTAAATGAGCAGGTGATCCCAAGTGTGCACATAGTACTTTGTAGTATTTAATTATTTGGCAAGCCTAGTTCCACCATCAACAACTACCATCTTTTCCAGAATTTCTTTCAAATTTAAGGTGCAATTGACTCTGTGAAACCTCTAGCACACTTGCTCGTTTTCCAACCGAAATAATCCGTGCAAGAAATATGGTTTCTCAAGTATTCATCCAGAAAAACTATTCTTTCTTCTTCTTCTTCTTCCTAATGCACCTAGAAGAAGAGTTATGAAAAAGCAAACACATCCTGTCAATGGATGAATATCCAGAGAAATTATTGGTTAAAAGACAACAAAGTCCTAAAGGAAGGCCAGATAAGAAAATATATCTAGGAAATAAGGCTACCAGCTAATTAAAAAATAAGACTATCAATTTTCCACCTATCGTACGGATATAATTGATCTCAAGCAACAGTCTATTAAACAACAACAACAACAACAACAACAACAACAACATACCCCGTGTAATCCCACTAGGTGGGGTCTGGGGAGGGTAGAGTGTACGCAGTCCGTACCAAACAGGCTAGAAAAGACATAATAAAAGAGCACGAAATAAAAGGTAGTAATAAAAACCAACAGATAGTAACAGAAATAAGACTATCACAAAATAATACTGGAATCGATTTACCCGAACCAACAAACATCACCAAAACTCCAATAACAAGAAATTACAAGTGAAACTCTACGACTACTAGTACCGACCACAAAACACAACACACCTATCTACTAGCAAGGGCGCACTCCCACCTACTAACTCTCTACCCTAATACACGTCCTCCACAACAGTCTATTAAAGATCCCAGAAAATGCCCACTGTAGTTGGCTTTTATTGGTACAACTAGATTTCCTTGAACATCTCAACAAGAAAAAGGTTTATTTGTTTTATGGTGAAGTATACACCATTCCCGTGAAGATCCTTACCCTGTATGCTTACCAAATAGGTCGACAAAAATAGAAGAGAAACTAAGAGGTAAACTTTATATTATCACAGAATCAGTAATTCAGTCTAATTGACCACTCCAGAAAAATAGCTATCTTTTGTTTATAGAGAACAGAGTTTTCCTAATAACTTCCTAAAATATCCCAACTAAATCTCAACAGAGCCTATTTCATGTTTTTCTTCTTATTAATTAAAATTTTCGTTCCTAAATATTATGGTTAGGAACCATGCCAACAGTATGGATTATTAAACACAATGTTCAAAACTTGTTATAATGTATCTAAAAGTATCATTCCCGTTACAAGTTCCGCATTCACTGTCAATTATGATTTCAACAATGACACATCAGGCAGATTATTACAGTAGTTAAATTTGAACACCAGGCTCAAAGATTAGATTCAACTGTATTTAGAATGAGAATGTTCCCATTACATCACCAATGCAGAATGAGAATCACACTGATTCGCACATTGGCATTTATAGCTTCGAGATTTAAACTTAACTTCAGCAGTTGAATTTCCAGAACAATTGGCGTATGACACTTATTACACAGGCATAGTACACACTTTTGCATCAGTACACAAAATCCTAATACAACTTCAACACCATAAAGCTACTCTAAATGAGTACAAAAACTCTATGATAAGAATTTTTCAACACAGCAATAACTAGAAGTACATAGATATCAGATCAAAGTAGAACTAACTTGATTAAAAGGAAACAAAAACATGCGTGAATTAGGGTTCAGGTGACGTGATCCGTGATCAGCACGTGCCGGTACAAAACATACAAAAAAAAAAACAAGAGCAAGTAGAGTTGTTCAACATACATACCAGTGGCGGCACAAGTATCGAGGGATCACCGGCGGCCGGAGAGATTGAAAATCGCCGGCGAAGAGAAAGGTATATATATGTATGAATGAATGTTTGTATAGCTGGCGCCGTTTATATATAAGGGCAGCGGAGGAGTCGGCGAAATCTGCAGAGGGACCAAAGGGAGGGAGAGTGAGAAGTAGGGAAAGTGAGAGAAAATAAAGGGAGAAAATATGAAACCTTTTGGACATCTATACAGAGATTAACTAAATCTAATTTTGATATGTTGTGTATTAGGGTAGTAATCTTGATTTGGGACTCTTACATTTTATTTTTAAAAAGAACTCTTTTCTTCTAATCAATCCATATAAAAAAAATGGATGTTGTATTTTATTTATATTTTTAGCAATAGTAAAATGTCAAAAAAAAAAAAAAATTAATCAATGGTAGAGAAAATCTAACTAAATTAGATTACACTTGTGATATTGTGATTTTGGATATTAACATATTAGTGAAAATTATTTATACTCCTCAATTTTACTTTAAAAATCAAACTTTCCTCAATTATGAACAACAAATATTCCCCCCCGCCCCCCTCCCCCCTCTTATCCTATGGATCGTTTATTTTACCCTTAACATTTTTAATATTTCATTTATGTAATATTTTTTTATATTATATGTAAAAAAATATTAACCTAAGTATTTATATATTTTTATTTAAACTCATTAACATTATAATTAAAATAATTGTTTTATCAATTTATCACAAAATCTAATGTTATTATTTATAATTGTTACTTTAATATTACATGCATTATTGTTTCAATTCTCTCTTATTCTCTAATGTCTATATAAAAAATGAGAATTTTGGTTGTTAATAATATAATATTTTTAAAATTAAAATTTAAAATTTTACTTACAGTATAAATAGATAATCTTTTAAAATTTTGTTACAAAAAATGCACCTCTATTTTTATTGATTTATTTTTGTATTACATGCATTGAAACATATTTTAAAAAGTTAGTATTACCTAATATTTCACTTGTGTAAATAGATATGAGAGTTTTGATTATTTTATTATTAAAATATTAATTTTTTATTTTGCTCATTTATTTTATTATAAAACGTCATTAACTTATATACTCAATTAATATTTCTCATTTTTCTTTTTTTTTTTGGTTGAAAAAATAATATTTATTTTTTCATAGAAAATCTGTTACACGAAGGTTAAGAAGGTGGCGTATGCAGAGTTGGTGGAAAGTAAGGAAGAGGATGGAAAATGAACGAATCGGAAAAGGTATAAAGTGGAGAAAAAGGAGACAAAGTTAGCGTTTACGATGGCAAAGACAATGATTTTTGAACACACACACACACACACACACACACACACACACATATATATATATATATATATATATATATATATATATATATATATATATAGAATTAGAGAACAAGGACGGAGATAAGAAGGTGTGTAGGCTAGCCAAGGCGAAAGTAAGAAAAGTCCGTGACCTTGATCAAGTAAAGTATATCAAGAACGAGGACGATAAAGTTCTGGTGGAGAAAGTACTAGTTAGACGAAAATGACAGTCATACTTTTAGAAAATCTTGAACGAAAAAGGAGACATACACGTCTTGCTTGGGGATTTAGAGCAATGTGAAAGGTATCACGATTTTGGGTGTTGTAGGTAGATTAAGGTTGAGGAGGTTGAGGGTGCTATTAGTAGGATGCGTAAGGGAAGAGCAATCAGGTCGGATGAGATTTTGTTGAAATTTTAGAAGAGTGCAGGTCGGGTAGGTACGGGGTGTTGATTGAGTTATTTAATGTCATTTTTAGGACAAGAAAAAGTCCAAAGAATGGAGGTGGAGTAAAATAATTCTGTTGTACAAAAACAAGGCTGATATTCAGAATTGCAACAACTATAGGGGTATCAAGCTGCTAATCCACATTATGAAAGTTTGGGAGAAGGTGATGGAGATGAGCGTGAAGAGGGATGGGAAATTTTTGTGAACTAGTTCGAATTCATGTCGGGACACTTAATTACATAAGTTATTCATCTAGTAAGAAGACTTGTGGAGCAGTACAAAGAGAGAAAGAAAGACTTACACATGGTATTCATTGACCTAGAAAAGACTTACGACAAAGTTCAAGGGAGCTTTTATGGAGATGCTTGGAGGCTAAAGGTGTATCTGTGAAATATATTAGCACGATCAAGGACATGTACAATGAAGTCAAGATCTGGGTAAGGACAATGGGAGGAGACTCATAGCACTTTTCAGTTTTGATGGGATTATACCATCCACTAAGGAATAATTCTTAGCCCATTTTTATTTGGGTTGGTAGTGGATGCATTTATGCGACAAATTCAAGGTGAGGTATCATAGTGTATGTTAGTTGCAGATGATATAATTTTGATTAATGAGACTCACAATGGAGTTAACGCTAAGTTGGAGATTTAAAGACAAATCATGTAGTCAAAAGGATCATATAGGACCAAAATAGAGTACTTGGAGTGCAAATTTAGTGATGTAACCTATGAGACAGATATGAAAGTAATTCTTGATACACAAGTCATCCAAAAGAGAGAAAGTCTCAAGTATATTGAATTTATTATCCAAGAAAATAGAGAGATTGACAAGAATGTCACTCACTGCATTGGTGTAAGGTGGATGAAATAGAGGCTTGTATCTGGAGCCTTGTGTGATAAGAAGGTGCCACCAAAACTTAAAGGCAAGTTCTACAGAGTGGTAGTTAGACCAACTATGTTGTATGGGGCAGAGTGTTGATCAGTCAAAATACATTCGAAAGTTGAAAGTTGCAGAAATAAGGATGTAGCGATGGATGTGCGGGCATACTAAGGAGAGATAAAATTAAAAATGAGAATATCCAAGACAACATGGGAGTGACTTCAGTAGAGAACAAGATGCATGAAGTGAAAAGATGATTCAGGCATGTGAAGATGCGATGTTCGGATGTCCCAGTGTGGAGGTGTAAGAGGCTGACTATGAATGGTTTCAGAAGGGTAGAGGTAGATGGAAGAAGTATAGGGAAGAGGTGATTAGATAGGATATTGTGCAGCTTCAGCTTACGGATGACATGACCTTAGATAGGAAGTTGTGGAGCGCACAAATTAGGGTAGAAGGTTGGGAGGTAGCAATGCATTGTCTTGTCATTCTTTTATACTAGCAGTTGTAGTACTTTTCTAGTCCTTCAATTTCTGTTACTATTTGTTATCTTGTACTTCGACTATCATATTGTTTTATTGTAGTTACAGTTCTGTTACTATCTGCTATTTCTTGTACTTCTATTACTTATTTTATGAATTGTTGTGGACTACTTTTTCCTTTAATCGAGGGTCTATCGGAAATAATCCTCCTCTTTACTTCTAAGGTAGAGGTAAAGTCTAGGTTCACTATACCCTCTCGAGATTCCACTTTGTGAAATTATACTGATATGTTGTTGTATAGAAAATTATTACATAGATTAGAAAAATAAAGATTCATGATCTGAAAGAAGTAAAAGAAAAAAAAGACAAAAATTGATAATACAAATGGTGAAATAGGCATTTAAAAAGGTCAATTAGAATAAAAAGGAGAGAATGTTTATTGTTCAAAGTTGAGGAAAGAGTTTGATTTTTAAAGCAAAATTGAGAGATGTAAATGATTTTCACCCTATTACAAATTATTATACAGTGCATAATTTAAAATATTTTTCTTATTTTACTTTTTTTTTAAAAAGTATTCTTATTATTATAAGTGTTATTTTGGAATTCTAATTCATGCTATGGCTAACTATACCGTCTTTTTGCAGATTCCTCGTACTTTGCTGGCGTTTGTCAAAGCTCTTGAAGAATTTCTAACCAAATATTTGTGTAAAAAGTTTTGTGGTTCTAACAAAATATTTTTAAAAACGCCTCTTTAGTACTCCTTTCGTCCATTTTTTCTTGTCACATTTCGCTTTACAAAAATTAATTTGATTAAACTTCAAAGTTAAATTGAAGTAGATTAATAATTTAACATTTTAAATTTAAAATTTAGATGGTCGAAAACTATACGAAAAATGTTATAAGTTTCAATCTTTCTCATATCAATATGATGAAAAAATACATTTTAATGTTAGTCAAAGTTCATGCAGTTTGACCTCGAGAAACGAAACAATGACAAGTAAAAGTGAACGGACAGAGTAGTTTTTCTTTATTTTTACAAGAACTCAATTTTCTTTTTGATATATTTTTAAAAAAAACGCCCGCACTCATCCGATTATTATTTTAATTAATGTAAATTTCTTCCACAATTCATGGAAAATTGTGTTGTGTTTTCCGGGGCGATTAAATACAATAATAATAACATGCTCATTGTGATTTAACAATTAAAATTTAAGAAGAGTAAGATGTACGTAAACTTTACTTTATCTTATAAATATGAGATAGAGATTGTTTTCGATAGAAATTCGGTTCAACAAAAGGCAAAAGAAATAGACTAATATATAGGCTACTACATTGTGATTTGTGGGATTATGTGGCAGATGTAAGGTTGTTCTTTCGTAAAAGTACATGTGATGTGAATTGTTATGGCCCAGACCAATACATAAAAATACTATAATAAATTTACACTATATATTAAAAATAAATTATGCATGCAATATAGATATATTGTAGGTGTTTTAAAATATATTATATTTGTTTGGTAAGAAATTGACACAATATATTATAAGTGTATTAAAATGTGTAGTCAATATATTATCCATGATAAAAATTTATATTATATGTGGTTTATAATTATTTTCTGCAATATATATTAAAACTGTTATAAATGTCTTATAAGTGTCGAGCGAAATTTTTTTTATTGCTATAAATGATAAATATTTTTTTAATATAAAATATCTACGTAACTTTTCCCTTGGATTAACATCAGTTTTAGGTGATAGAAATGATTTATAAATAAATAATTATTAATTACATATTTGAATAGAAGTGCTAAAATTAAAAATAAACAATTGATGTAATGAATAAAAAGTATCGGTAAATTGATTTTTATTAAAATGATTGAGATATCCTTAAGTATTATAAAAAGAGTTATAGATTTAAATGTATTCTTGTAAAGAAAAGGTGAACAACGAATACAAAAGGAAGAGAAAGCTAGGAGTTTTATTTTGAGAATTAGAAAAAATATTAAGAATAAAATAGTAAAAAATTTAATCAAACTAAAAGTGTTTATACGTTGAAAAATCATGTCGGGGATGATACAATTATGACTTTTGATTGATTTTAGCTCATAAGCAGCTAAGTGCTTACCAAACACATAGAAAAATCAAAAAGTACTTATAAATCGATTTGATCAGCTCATAAGCTTAGTCAAACACCTTCTAAATATGCTAAGTCCAATAACACAAGAATTATAAGTAATAGAAATCATGCAAATACACCGAGACAAAAAAATGATATTTGGTTATGTACAAAAAATTATTTTCCATTGGAAAATATTTTTTCAGAATAATCATTTTGTGAATAACGATTCAACATAAATTCTACATCTTGAAACCAAATCAATTTTGGCACTGCTTTATGATAATGAACCAACCAACAAAAAACTTTAACATACAAAGGCCAATGCCAAAATTGATGTACAATTGAATTGTATTCACTAGTTATTTCAGATGCTCGCCAAATCTAAAAAACACAAGATTATTTATATTCCTCGAACAACCCCCGTCACCATCCAATATTTCTTGTTCAATACAACTATCATTTTCAAGTATTTGATTTGGAAAAAAAGTAGATAACATATAGTAGTATAACCCTTACAAGGTAGATGTAAAATATAAAGATAGTGTTTTGGTGATAATTTTAAGCATTAAAGATTGACAACAATGTGCAAGTCTTGATTGGAAAGAATGATCTTAAGTTAAATTATTTGTAAAGGCAAATTACTTGGTCCATAAGTGGCCAAACAGCCTGAAGTCATCAAGTTGAAAATATTTTCTCAAGAGAAACACCTTCAGCGATTCAACAACAACAAAACCAGTGTAAACCCACAGGTGGGGTGTGGGCAGGGTGGTGTGTACGCAGTCTTATCCCGACCTTGTGAAGGTAAAGAGGTTGTTTTCTACCGACCCTCGGTTCAAGTAAAACATATCAAACAGCTTTCGCCATACCAAACACACTGAAAAACAAGATCTGTCCTTTTGCTCAACATTTGTATTGAGTTGGCAAAATATGCAGTATACATAATGATAGAATCTGTACATCTCAATATTGTAGTAAGACTTATATACTTACCTGACAAGTTCAAATAACTCAGAATCCGAGTATTAACTCACTGGAACTACCACGAGACATGGCTAACTTTCTATATCAGTATATATTTCAACTTTGAAGCTGTTTTTGTTTGTAGAAGGCATTATAGACCCGAATGAGTTTCAGGACTGTTGCTGCCATTCCTGAATTGCGCGATAGAGAGCATAATTGGGAATCAAATCACAGGTATCGAGCTTGAGGTTTGTCATCGGAGAAGTATCGTGTCCACTGTACAGCCATCCTTTTATTGCATCACCTTCATATGTATAACCATCCGCTGCTATGTGTGGATCTTCCATGACATCCTGAAAGTGTTCATGAGAAAAGATAAAAGGCATCAAAATTATACAGGATACACACAGTACACCAGATACAAAGTCTCAGCAACCATCTGTACTTCATCTTGATTCTTGATAGTATCTTATACTAGCAGGGATATAGGGGGCCTTTTTAATTTCTTTCATGTAGAAGTATCCATCATTTGTACCCCTTGATAAGAAGATATTATGATCCTAGTCGCTCGTTCGGGCAACTTGAATTCTCTCAACTGATAGATGAAAGTGATTATTATTAGTGTTCATATTGAATGATGTCAACACAAGACTGAGGATCTCACAGCTAGTCCACACGTTCTCACACAAAACTGAGCCATCTCATACAGACAATTCCTACATCTCCATTTAGGAGGTGAAAGAGTGACTAATTGAAACCATTGCCAGAATTTTGAACTAAAAGAATACAAATCATGTATCTTACGCTTACCTGAAAAATAGGACAGACGAAATGCGGAGGAATTCGTTTTTGACTCTTGGAACCCGGAGATGAAGTATTCAAATCTGGGTGTGGTGTGCATATATCTCTCATCGGCTCAATTGTTGGCCAAACTTCTGAGAGCATATTAGGACGATTTAAAGGATCTTTCTCGCAGCACCTCAATGCTAGAAAAGCTAACAGTTCCGCTTGTTCAATTGGCCAATCACCAGCTGAAGAGTCCAAAACTGAACCCAAGTTCCCACTTTCCAAAGCACATTTGACGTCCCTCACTACACCTGAAGCTGGTCTTGCAGTCAAAAGTCGTAAAAGTATGATGCCAAATGAGTAAACATCAGATTCTGCAGTAAGCTGTCCCTTGTCAATACATTCTGGGTCCACATAAATGGAATTCTCTGGATCATCATTATTGGAATTCTCATTCTGGGAAATCAAGAGATGAACTCCGAAATCACTTATTTTGCTGACAAATTTAGCATCAAGGAGAATGTCGGTAGGTCTCAAGTTCCCATGGACAATGCAAGGATCATTGGCATGAACAAAGATAAGAGCAGAGCATATCTCGACAGCAATTCTTATCCGATGTTGCCAATGAAGAGGGCGGGATTTTTTGCGGCAAGCCAGGTGATCTTCAAGGTTTCCATTTTCAAGGAATTCATAAGCAAGGGACCTAGACTCTGAGCAAATCCCCATGAGGGAAACAAGGTTTGGATGCCTCACCCTGCTCAGACTTTCTGCCTGTAATGATCAAGACATTGTTGAAGTAAGAAACTGTTTATTTATCAAGTGTAAAAATGGAGGATCTGTAACAAAAATGAACGTACGTACAATTATTAAGAATGGGAAAACTTTAGACATATTTTACATCAGAAAGCCTAAAACCTTCTCCATGTTTAAGAGTAAAGAATTAAGATGATAACTGAAGCTTTACTCCTCAAGCAAATTTCATATTCTGTCAAAGCTTTGAAATCATCTGCATCTAAGAAATAGTGATATGTATACTAAATGCAAGGATTGTCCGGCTCTTAAGATCAAGGGGAAACAAATTGAGGGTATTTCACTCATTCACATACCCTTTTACAAACGCACAACGGTTCCTGCGAGACCACCAAAATGAGAGGGGGTGCGGGTGTAGAAAATATGAAATGAGAACTATTAAAAAATTCATCAAGTTGGGAGAAAGTGTGCAATTTCAATTTCATTGAATCTACAGTTTTAAATGCCAGGGACGAAATGTATAATATATACGCAGGCAGCTAATACTTACATAAAAAGGTACAGTAGGGATCACTAAACACAATTATATAACACGAAATTGAATGGCACACATGCCATAAAGTAGCATCTCAAGATTCTAAGTGATTCACCTTATGTTGGAAATCTGAATCACTAAAAGAACCACAAGCTGGCAACATCTTTAAAGCTACTTTCACGTGGTGAATAATCCCCTTGTAAACACTTCCGAATTTTCCTTCTCCGATCTTTGAGGATGGATCAAAATTTTGTGTAGCCTCTATAATGTCAGAGAATGAAATTGAAAAGAAATTTTTGATACAATGCTCATCGGCATCATCTTGTACCAATTTTCTAAATCTGTTAACTTCTTTGATTGCATTGTCACGCTCTATCTGCATCTCATCCCTCTGCTTCCTAAAGGATATTAGGAGATCTACTGCTTGAATTATCTTCTCCTCTAACTCCTTCCCTGCATAGGACGATTCAGTTATTTGACTTTCTAGTAGAAGCTTCTTCTCCTGGATCTTCTGAAGTTCTTTTAGGCACAGGTCGTGCTGAATCTTCAATCCTTCTATCTCTTCTTTTTGCTTTGCCAATATTTCCTCCTTTTCTTTTCTTTGATCTTCCTTTTCCTTGGATAATTTATATGACACTTCAGCCTGGGATAATCTAACATCAGTGACAAGCATGTAATAAAAACATGTGGGATTCTACCACAAGTTATTAGTGGGGAGGAAAGGCATATGATCCAAACTCTACGGGGGAAATGCCAGGTCATGTCGCTACAGCTAAGTAGCAAACTCTATGGGGAATTGCCAGGCCATATCACTACAACTAACTATATGGTGATTATAGATTGATAAAGAGCAGCTCGGTGCACTAAAGCTCCCGCTATGCGCGGGGTCGGGGGAAGGGCCAGACCACAAGAGTCTATTGTACGTAGTCTTACTCTGCATTTCTGCAAGAGGCAGTTTTCACAGCTTGAATCTGTGACCTCCTGGTTCTGGTCACGGCTTGATCATAGATTTATTCAATTGATATATACATAAAATACGAGTGTGTGTGGGTGTGAAGCAAGAAATCCAAACTAAAATATGCTAGTATCATCATAAGACAAGTATAGTCATCGTGAATCTGCGAAATAGCAACTACTACCTTAGAAAAACTAGAAGTTTCTGTCTTAATCATGTCGTAGAAACTACATAGGAGTCTTATCTATCTTTCACACTGATTCCTAAGTTTCTGTCTTGTTTCTTAAGCACACAACTGCATTAAATGAAAGAGTAAAAGTGAAAGGGGCACCGGAGAGATTCAGAGAGATAGATAAACTTGAAAGAGGAAAGCAAGATTCACCATGCGGATAGCCTCCATAGCATCTTCTTCAGCTCTCCACCGTTTCACTGACTCTTCAAAAGCCCTCTGTTTTGAGTTCTCAGCATCCATCATAGCATGCTCCAGTCTACTCCTTTCATCACTAGAGGCTTTTCTGTGAAAACTTCCTTCTTCCTGCATCATATAATATATAACTAACAGCTTCATATTAATCAAAAAGAAAAAAGCCAATAGCTTCATAATTCATGTCATAGTCAGTGCTCCAACAAAAGTCACCAACAAGAAAATATTAAGTTGTCTACTCTCTCTCTCTCTCTTTATATATATATATATATATATATATATATATATATATATATAGGATGGACAGTAAGAAACTCTACATTAGTGCTAAGGAAATTCTAGAGCTAGTACATGGAGATTAAGTGATGAAGGTTCACACAGAAAACAAGTTCAACTTTTAAGAGTTTAAATATGCAAGAGCTTTCCCGATATTGGATACAAGTTTGCAAGCATCTTCATATGAGAAAATACAATGCTTACCAGCAAAGGTTGTGACGTTGCACGATGCAAATGTGCTTCGTGCTTGTTTCTTGAGTGCAAGGGTGAATAGTCTCCCTTGATCTCTACCTCGACTATTTTGTTAGCTGTCATTGATGCATCTTCTAAAATGTTCAAATCTTCATAACTGTCGTTAACATGATTACACATTTTGGTTCCTCCATTATCTTCTGGAGAAGACAATGAGTCCATGCTACTTAAAAGAGAGTTATTTATAGACCTTGCAAGACAAGGGAAACAAAATAGAAAGTTAGTCAACCTTGGTAAACTGTTCACCAAAAGCAACAACCACACCTCAATCGCAAGCTAGCAGAATAAGAAAAAAATGGCAGTCCGGTGCACTAAGCATCCCGTGTTCACACGGGGTTCGGGGAAGGGCTGAACCCTTTTAAGTGTGATGTAGGCAGCCTAACCTGACGCAAGTTGCAAGCATCAACGGCTGATTCCAAGGCTCGAAACCGTGACCTATAGGTCAAATAGAGACAACTTTAACGTTGCTCCAAGGATCCCTTTCCCAAGCTAGCAAAATAATATATTTTTAATCCTCCCTATCCAATTCATTCCCTTTGAAAAACTGTTTGTTAAAATCCATGTGCTCATTAGATTATCAATGATTTAAAGATTCTTTTTCTTGAACTATGATCAATGATTTACAGAATTTCCAGGATATCTCTCTTCTATTTATGCCATAACATTGCATCCACAATCAATTTCATTAAAGATGCATATGTAATGAATTCAGTTCCAACATCTTATTTCGTGATATCAAATGTCTGGTAGCAATTATCTGACATGCAAAGCTAATAAGAAAACATGCTCCCACCATTTCTTTTCTTTTTCTTTTTGTGGGTGGGACTTCAAAATGACATCTTGTCTCTGTTTTTGGAGGGAAACAGGAATATTATATATTAAGTAAATCTAAAACTTTTAACTTATAGTAACACTGACATATGAAAGCAACAAACGCTGACACGTGCATATTTTTAGAACTTCTTCCAGTGTAACCTCATTTACATCCAAAACAACACATACCACCCTTATCCAAAGAAAATAATCCGAGGGGTTCTGAATTTTCTAATGATCATGCATTACAAGCACAATTTGAACTTCATTTTTTGATAACCCTGGTGTCGGGGACAACCTGCATGCACCTCGACTAATTCCATGGAATACCTGCTACCTCCCACCAACAAAGGGAACTGAGACCCCATGGTTTTCCTCCCACTTCATTGACTATTAGGCCCCACCCTTGGGTGCAAACACAATGTGGACTAGAACACTGTAAAATGGAAAAAGAAATGAGAAGGACATGTGTGATTGCAATGGTCATTTGTTTTAGCACTCGGACCTGTAATTTGTGTGGACACAAGACTGCAGAATATGACTAGTTAAAGGAGTATTCTGATAACAAACCACTGCATGAGCAAGTGAATCATGCAACAATAGAATAACATATATAGGCCATTGCTTATGTGTTAAGTGAGTCATGCAACAATAGAATAACATAAATCGGCCATTGCTTAATGTGTTATCTTTTAGATGATATTGTACCCATGAGTCATCATACCTCGTATGTATCAGGCACCCGCTGCAAGTAAACCAAATTTGACAGTGCATTGGTGCATGTTGGCACACAAATTTAGCTTTGCTGGACTTGAGCTCTGACAATTTCCTGCAATCTAGAGAAATCCTAATCAGAAAAATTATGGTTAACAGAAATCTAACATCAAAAGAAACTCTTGATTGAATCTTAGGACTTAATTCACGCAAAGCTTGCTGGGTTTCTAGTCTGCAGAGTAGCGGAGGAGCACGAGGATGTTATCAAGCAACTGTTCTTATTTTGGAGCAGTTAACATTTAGCAGCCAAATGAAGAAGCATTATATTTTTAAGCCTTAAAAGTAGTCTTACACCCGAAAAAATCATAACTTGGCAGTGACTGTATCGGAACAAGGAGGCATCGATATCCTTTTAACTCTGTAGGCTAAATATCTATTTGGAAAAGGGTAAAATCATGAAGACATAAACAGAAAAGGAGAGTAGTAATAAAAGAAGAAAAAAATAGCTGAAAGTTCCAAATAAAGCAAATGAAAAAGAGCTCACGAAATGAGATGCCCAAGTCAGTAACATAGTTATATGTGAAAACAACTTGAATTGACAATCTTTCCTATTCAATTTTTCATGTTCCACGTCTGATAGATCTTCAAAGAAAAAAATGTGTCGTACTTTGAGTAGTGAGTCTCTGCTGCTGCTCCCATGACAAGCCACTGAATTTTGTGTTCTTCAATAATATGTATTATCCCTTTCTCCACATTATTTATTTCAAGCCACACCTTACCCCCTTGTATCTGCAGAAGTGCGCAGTGATCAATATTCTGAATACAAGCAACTCAATCTTTTAAGCAATAATTATTTCTTATTTCTTAAACCCAGAGTAATCCCACAAGTGGGGTCTGGGGAGGGTAGGATGTACGCAGACCTTACCCCTACCTTTATGGTTTTAATTATAATCTATCTCAACATATTTGCCAGGCATGCAAACTCTTCTGATCTTTTTCTGCGAAGATGCTATTACAATCTTTTGAAACACAGCTTTTGGAACCTATCTTCAACATAAGATTTTTTAATAAGAAACAACTTACTTGCTCTAAACTGAACTCTCAACTTCTCTTTTCATACCTCTATCACGGTTACTTTCCTCAAAAGGAAGTTCTGTAGATATTATATAACTTTAAAGTCACAAGGGCTTACAAGCTGGATGTCCAGCTTTTCTTTTTGCAACATCCAAAGTACTCTCAAATATTACATAATTAAATTGACATATGGGGCTCACTTCTACAACTTCTTTGCATAACTTTTTTCTGTTCAGTTCCTAAACTGCTAAAAGTTAAGTCCAGTGGATCCTTCCGCCATTTAATTTATACTTTTTATCAATAAAATATGTACTTCCTTAAACCCTTAGTTTTTGAACAATTTATAATCTCAACATTGGCTTAATAGGTGTGTTGAGTCAAGAGGAGCACTCAATATGGGACAGACAGGCTAGTAATTCTGGCTTAGTGAATAGCTAACATGCTAAATAAATCTAACAAGGAATTAGATAGAACTGTACCCCAGCTTGGGATATAAAGAGAAGATACTGGTTTAGAAGTTTGTGCAGTCTTAGGCGATCAAGTTCTTGGCATGCCTTCACCATGTGCTGTTTCAGCTTTGCACCTGAAAGCTTCCCATCCTCTGCAAATTCAAAGAAATATGATTCCTTCATCTATGAATATGTGAATGACTATGGTCTTCATGGAAAAAAGGGGGGAGCCAGTTGGCAAATACAGGTTGATATATTCATTACAGTAACAAGAATAATTATTTATCACACCTGAGCTGATCACTTGCATAATTCTCGCAAGTTGTTAGCTCTTACTTAAAGCACACAGAGCCTTTTTCTTGCCCTCTCCTTGATTTTATAAATTCCCAGCTTGAGATAAGAGTAGTAAAAATACATTAGACACTCTCATCACTCAAATTTTAACTCATTTTGCTCTTTGGCAGCTTCCTAATTAATATGCATTTAGCTAAAAGAACGAAATGATAGTGTGTTACCATTTTGCTGCTCCATTTATCTTCAAGCCATAATATATCTTACAACCACACATCAGTGCAGTTCAAAGTTTGCAAACAAAGGTATAATAGTTGTAAGTCAACCATATAGAGAGCATACTTCAGAACTTTTCCAACCAAACTTTACATGCTGCAGGTCTATCTGCCCCAGTCACTCCAAAAAAAGAAAATGATACACACTGAAACATCCGGAGGCTTCGGATAGCCATGAAATCTGAGAGGCAAAGTACAAGAGCAAAAGAGACACATCTCCCTCATATGCTTAAACTGATAAGAAGACTTACTTGTGTAGGAATTAATCAATAAATTGTGCATCAATCCTGATTTAGTTAGGGTCAGGCAACATGAATCCTCTACATATTCCGTTCCATTGGGGCATATTTCATTCCAATACTGATAACTAAATAACATGAATCCTCAAAACAAAATTTATATGTTTATACGTATACTGCACAGAAAGACTCATGCTTTATGTTAAATTTGATTTTTTTGAAGACACCTATAAGCTTACCGGGTGCTTGCTTTTGGACGAGAAAAAAGCTTTCTTGTTACTTGTTAATGTGAAGAAGATATAAGGGTGTGGAATATTTAAAATATTTAAAGATAACCAAGTCAAGTCTCCATTTTTTGTTTTTTCCTCTCTATTTCCTTTCAATATCAATGATGACAACTTATCAATTATGACTCTTTCTTGCCACTTTCAAATTCTGTCTTTACTGTTCCGGCCATAGATTAAGACATGTTTGGTCGACAAATCAAGTCTATATGGTAATCCATTTAAACTAAAAGTTGGCATCCAACCCCAAACAAGTCACAGTGGGCAACATGAATCCTCTATATATTCCGCTCAATTGAGGCAATTCAAATTCCAATACTACTGATAAGTACAACAACAACAACATACCCAGCGTAGTCCCACAAAGTGAGGTCTAGGGAGGGTAGATTGTACGTATACCTTACCCCTACCTGACAGACCCTCGCTCAAGGAAAAACAGTCCAAAACAGTCCAGATAATACAATAAGTAACTACAATGAATGTTCACATAAAGATTTAAATGTGTATTACACAGAAAGACACAAAGCTAAAATTCATTTGTTAAAAAAACCTGTGGCTTTGAGCTTACTGTGTGAGAACAAATGATTAGGTTGATGAACATGAAGAACACAAATTCTCCTGCCAGCAAAGCTCTTCAAAGCCCAAGAAAGTATAGATTTTCCCTCTTTCACATTCTTCCCCACAGCAACAAATATGGTATTCTCCACATCACAGATCCCTTCAGCTTTAATCACTTCTTCACCACTCATCACTCAAATTTTTCACCAATAATTCCAAAAAAAACTTCTCCAATTTTCTTCCCAAAAAAGCTCACTCAGCTCAAGAAAATGCTTTCATGGGGTTGGTTGAAAATCTGTAACTGATTCAAGAAACGTAAAGGGGTAATCATAAAGCACTTTCTGTATCTAGTGGGTGACTTTTGGACCCAAAAAAGAGGCTTTTCTTGCTAGTGTAAGGAAGAAGGAGAGATAGAGTGTGGAAAATTTATGTGTAAAGTAAAGATGACCAAGTAAAAGACTCCATTTTTTTTCTCAATTAGTTTGGTTTCATTGTCAACGTTTACAATTATGGAGAATTCCTTTCTACTGTTTCTTTGCCACTCTCAAAATTCTGTCTTTACCGTTCGGCTGTTGGATAAAGACGTGTTTGGTTGACGAATCAAGTAAAATTGGTAGTCCGTTTAAACTAAAAGTTGTGACAAATTTGTTCGTGGATTAAGTCACGTTTACTTGTCACTATCTCATTTTTCGACGTCAAATTGTATAAACTTTGATTAATATTTTAAAATATATATTTTCATCATATTAATATAAGAAAGATTGCAACTTATAGCATTTTTATATAGTTTTCAACCATATAAATTTTCAATTTAAAATATTAAATTAATCAACTTCAATTTAACTTTAAAGTTTAACACTTTTGTAAAGCGAAATGTGACAAATAAAATAGATGGAGTGAGTAGTTTGATATAGTGTATAGGAATAATATTAAATATAGTGTATTAGTAATATCGAAAAATTATAGTAATTTTATATCCAAATAATTTTTTGGAATAAAATTTTAAAAATAAAAAATTATTATCCATGACCAAATGGACAGTAAACCAAAGTTCTAAGTTTTAAACGAAATTCTGTCACATTGGCTTAATTATATATACTCCGTTTAATCTAAAAATTGTATCACACTCATTCATGGATCAACAATTCAACATACTGTCTGGCAGAGAATTATAGTAAAATTACTACTGGTGTTTTATAATTTACAACAAAAAGCAGATGAATCATCAAGTAGGAAAAGCTCAAATTGCACGATAGAGATAATAACGTACCAAATCAAGACATGTTCTTACTACATTTTCACTTTTTTTTTTATAATCTAATTAATTTATTTCATGCAAAATAATAGGAGAATCTTAATAGCGCAGTCAGGGGCGAAGCTACAATGTTTAGGGGAGTTCGAGTGAACTCAATAGCTTTCCCGTAGAGCCTATACTTATACTAAAAAATCAAGAAAATGTATATATATTTTATGCGTTCGAACCCACATCATAAGAAAAGTGGGCAGCCCAGTGGCACCCACGCCACCTGCAGAGCCCTTGGCCCCTGTGATTTTTGAACCCACAAACTTCAAATTCTGGCTCCGCCTTTAAGCATAGTTATTTGGCTACATAAACTTTCACATTATTGGTGAGGGTTCGTTCCCCTTTCCAATTTCTTCTTTGCCTACCCCAAATATAATTTTTTTAGAAAAAGGTGTAAACATTTTTTAAAGTTCCATGATATGTCCTAGTATGATTTATGTAGCATAGCTTTAGCCTTTTCAAGTTCCATACAGGTTGTTAAATTGATTCATTTATGAGGAAAAATATTTTATCCTGGGTGAGGCACAATTATTACTAGTTATGTGAATTTTTTTTTAATTGAATTATATTGTGAGACTCGAACTCAACTTTTCCTCTTTCTCCTTAATCAATTTCTCTTTCCTTGTTCTCTTTTTTTTTTTAAAAAAAACATTTTTTGTTTCTATCTATTTTAAAACCAATTTTATTATTCCACTAATTTTATTTTATTTAGTCTGCTAAAAATAACCTTCTCTTCTTTCTCTTCACTCAATTTTCTTCTCCTCCTTTTTATTCCTCTTTCCTCGCTCTTCTCTTCCCTTTTTTTTCTTTTCACATTTTTTGTTTTTATCTATTTTTAAATCAATTTTATTATTCCATTCCCCCAATTTTGTTGTATTTGGTCCGCTAAGAATAATTTTTTCTAATAAATAAAAAGTAAATATTTTAATACTATTTTTTTTGGTAAATAAAAATATTATTACCAAAGGATAAAGCGTTAAAAAACAGTAAAGGCTGACAGTTGGACATAAAAGCCCCAACACTTCAGTCACCCTCAGGACAGTTTAAGGAGTCATTACAAAACTACTGCTATCCCTAAATAGATCGATCACTATCAAACTTTACGAGAAACTATGAAGGATAATAGTTGTGTTGTTCTAGCCATCTAGCTACATGAGGTGTCATGCTTCCCCTGAAGAACATTTTTTGAATGATCTGTTTAATTATCATCCTTAGAAGTTGTTGCTTCCCCTGAAATATCTTCATGTTCCGTTCCCTCCACAAGGAGTAAACTGCAGCAGCAATAGTCATCCGATAAACCTCAGCTTTTGCACTCTTTCCCCTGGCGTAATTGATAGCCCATGCTAGTTCTGTAGCCCAATCACTTGGGGCTCTAGAAATGCCCTGCCATTGTAGGAGTTTAAGCCACACCTGCATTGAAATTGGACAAGCAAAGAACAACTGAGAGTGACTCTCATCTTCCTGTATACAAAGAAGACATACGGTGTTTGTTGTTACTCCCCACGCATTCAACCTATCTCTAGTGTAGAGCTGGCCATGTGCAGCAATTCTGAGGGTGAAAATCCACTTTGGTAAGCCAAGATTATTGCAAATCAGCTTCTTCCATCCCACTTTAGGGAAGCTCCCTCTAGTCTTTTGGTAAAATTGCCTAGTTGAAAATTTTAATACTATTATTATCATTGCATAATTATATAAGGTATTAATAGTCAAATTTTTAATGTCAGAAAATTAGAGAAACTTTTTCTAGAAAATTTTCAATATATCATTCTCAAAAAAAAAATTAAAATGAAATGAACAAAAATAAAACTTAAAAATTCGCAACTTTTGAATAGTACAGTAGGACCCTACTACAATCTACAAGTGTTTATATGGTACTAGTCTTAGTTTAAATGTCTAAGTGTAAAATAATGTCAACTTCAAATTGTATGTAGATGAGTTCAACTTTATAATAATAATATAATAATAAATAATCATAATACTTATGTTTTCTATATTCATAAATCTTAAATATTTGTATAATTTAATAACACCTGATGGTGTTATGATGTTCTTTTATAAGTTCATTTTTATATATAAATTTAATTGTGTTTATATTAGAAGTTTATTTTACTAAATTAATCTTATTAACTATATTTTAATATTAATTATATTTTAATATTAATTATATTTTAAATTTAATTATTAGTACCTTAAATTTTAGCAAACTAAATAAAATAAAATTGGAGGAGTAATAAAATTGGTTTTGAAATAGATAGAAACAAAGAACGAGGAAAGAGAAATAAAAAAGGCAAAGAAGAGAAATGGATTAAGGAGAAAGAGGAAAAGTTGAGTTAATGTGATGGGTCCCACAATATAATTCATAAAAAAACTTTCCTCACACAACTAGCAATTGTTGTTCCTCACCCATAATAAAAAATTTCATCAAGTACTTCAATTATGTAATCCACTGGATGGAATGAATTGACTTCTTTGGATTTCAATTGTTTTTCGAATATTATTAGTTGGTAAAAGGAAAAAAAAAAAAAAAAAAAAAAGCAACTGAAATGTCCCAGAACACCCCATGTGGACTTTGGTTCTAATGTTAGCGTTACGTTTCGTGGGGGCGACAATGAGGCACAGACTTTGTTAACTATTTACTCCGTTCCTATATACTTGTTATTTTTATTAAAAATAAATATTGTATAATATTTATTATTTTATAAAATTAAAATATAAATTAATTATTTAGTTTTATCTTCACTCTTAATTATAAATATAGAGATATATTATTATAGTGCAAAAAAAGAGAAGTATTAAATAGAGAGGAGTAATAAATGAGGATAGTTTAGTCAAATTATCTTCTAATTTATATTTTTCTTAAGGAGCGTGCAAATTAAAAACGTGATAAATATTTAAAAACGGAGAAAGTATTTGATGAAGACTAAATTAAAGGATAAAAATTGCTCAAGAATATAATTTAAGGAACTATTTTAAACGTATTCCTAAAGATAAGGGGTCATTTTTGCTATTTTCTTTTATTTTATTTCCCCATATTTAACGGGCATTTGATCATGAATTTTTATTTTTTTTTTTGAGTTGAATTTTGGAAAAAAGGTATTTGGCCATAAATTTTTGAGAAGTTGAATTTTGGAATTTGAAAAAGAAGTAAAATTTGTTTTCACTCTCATTTGTCTCACAAAATTTAAAAATAACTTTAATTTATATTTATGATCAAATACAATTTCAATTCTAATTCTAATTTCAATTTGATATTTGATTTTCATGGCCAAACGAAGTAAAAAACTTGTGGGGCAAAGTCAATGGAAGTCAAGATCAGGTAGGTGACTTTGGTTAAGCAGACTGTCAATTTAATTTCTAACTTCTTTGACGGGACCAACTTTTTCCTCCTATTCACACTAAATTAGTTGAGTAATGTATTGAATTTATATATATATATATTAATACTGATAGAAATATAGTAAAATACTCATATAAATCATTTATTAATTTGATATAATGTGGGTGAATAAATATTTTTCATGGTTGATTTACTTCTGCGAGTTGGTTCTTAAAGTTTTGTTGTTCTTTCAAATCTAAACGACGAAATGATTTAATGAACTCTTGTACTTGTCCAAATTTGTATTGTGGATACCTCTACTTAGCTCTTTGTCATCTGAACCCCTTAACCTATCAGAACACAAGATTTTAAACCCCTCTGACCGTTGACTAAGCCTAGGTGGCAACTTAATGGATGAGTTGGAACATACGCGTGATTTCATGCATATAAAGCGCGTAAACATAAAATTTTGACCAAAAAATAATTTTTTAAAAATGTAAATTTTTTTCTTCATTGCCCCACCCACGCTAGTTCCTTTACCCCACCCCGCCCCTCCAATTTCTCTCATTTTTCACCACCAAAAAATTCAAATTGAGAAAAAAATTAGCAAAATTTTCTTAAATCAAAGAAGAAATTACACCCCACCTCTCCATTTTCCATTTTCAACACCAAAAACTTCAGTTAATGTCTGGAAAAAAAATTGAAAGAAGGAGTGGTGAATTTTGATGAAGAAGAGAGAAAGGAGTGAAAGCGAAAATGGGGTATATTATCGTTGTGATGAGAAACGGAGAGTGGAGGGCTGTTTGGTTGTGTTTACCGAAGCTTGAAGTTTTTCCGATGGTGGGTGAACTGTAGTTGTTGGAGAGCTTCGTCGGAGATGGAGCTCGCCGTTAATGGACGAAAATAAAACACGATGGTTCTCTTTTTGATTGTGTTTGGTTGCATTTTGAAATACAAAATCAGTGAGATGGAGGAGGGTGAGAAAACTACGAATTGGTGGTTGTGGGGATGATGGTATCGGTGGTTGTGGGTTGTGGAAGGTGGAGATGGTGGTTGTGGGGAGGTGGTGCGGTGGTGTGGGTTTGGGGGAGGTGGAGGAAAAGTAGTAGGTGAGAGAAGAGAATGAATTTTATTTTTAAAAATAAATTTTTAATTTATTATTTTGCTTTATTGATTAATAATTTTTTAAAAAATAATTAATGAAGATAATTATGACATGACATTAATTTATATGACATGGATATGATATGTCATTTATTTTAAGGCAAGTGAGCTACACACATAGTATGCGGGGTTTAAAATCTTGTGTTCTGATGGGTTGAGGGGTTCAAATGACAAATGGCTAAGTAAAGGTATTCATAATACAAACTCGAACAAGTACAAGAGTCCATTAGATCATTTCGCCAATCTAGACATAACCTGTAGTTAGAAAAATACTAACCACTTACGTCTAGATTTGAAAAACCAACACCCATAAAATGCAAAGATTCAACCGTTCTCATATATTCAGATATGCTTTTGAGTGCGCTTTTAATTTTATTTCTCAAAAAATTGACATGATAATTTTTGAAAAAACCAATTGTCTTCTTCTTTGAAGTTTTGGTTCTAACAATATATCCTTAGTTTGGTTGGTGAAGAAAATAGCAAGTGAGACGAGGAGAACTTTTATCTATGGTTAAGAAATAATTAGAAGTAGGCTAACAAGAAAATGATTCACCTGAATTCAATATTCTAGTTTATTTTTGATCATTTAGCGTGTGTTTGATATGGAGGAAAATATTTTTTGGAAGATGTTTTTTAATTTTTTTATGTTTGGTTAGTTATAATATTTTGAAAAATGTTTTTTCTCTAGGAAAACAAGCTTCTTAAAAATAAGAAAAATGACTTCCGTGATGAAAGTAGGGAAAACAAATTGAATAAGTAACTTTCAATTTTATTGTTTCCTCCCCACTCATCCAACGTCCCCAACTCCCATCTCTTGACCATTCCACCTCCCTCTACCCTCGAACCCCCACTCCTCACCTCATTCCACCCTCATAATGTTTTGCTAGCTTAGATATAAATGCTTTTAGGAAATTATTATTTTTTTACTTACTTATCAAATACCAGAAAATAAGTAAGAAATTCACTTTTTTTAAAAAAATTATATTTTCTGGAAAAATATTTTCTCAGTAGAAAATGTTTTCCTTCATACCAAACTCACCCTAGTTTTCTTCCTTTTTGCTAACTAAATGAAAAACGGGTATGAAAATTTATTTACCATATTAATTTACAAAAGATCCAATAAACATCTCTGTGTTTGTATAATAGAAGACAATTCAGTAAAAACATAGATTTTGTTTTGCCTCATTACACATATCGAATTGCTTAAGAAATGAAAATTAACTTCAATTCTTTAGGCAACTAATTAAGTACTTCAATTTTTCTTAATTACCTTCTTTGTGTTGTCTACTCAAGGAATTAGCTGAAAGGGTGGACAAGGCCGAGCGCCTTCAAAGATTGCTTCAATCGCCTGAAGCCTTGTGAATTGATTGTGGGGGATTTATCGAACGAATTAATGCATAAAATTTTCTAGAATTGCAACATTTATTCCCATCAACACTTCAAATTAATACAAACTAATGATATACTTCATATTTTTATAGATTTATACATATTTAATTTAACTAAACTTTTCCACAATTTCATGTTCTCAATATGCCATCCGTTTAGATTTAGTAACCATTATTTATTTATTGGCTTGACACGATTATCATATTAAGAAGAATGGTGGATGATTTATAATTCGTAGAGAAACGTACTAGATCATATTTTAACCCTTTCTAATGTAAAATAGGGATGACAATAGGGCGGGAAGGGTTAAGTCTTTCCTGCTATAATTTTGTCTTGTCCTGACTCGTTTAATTGTTTGTCCTATTTAATTTAGCCTTATCTTACCAGATTTATTTAACCCTGTTTAGCCCCTAGTTTAGCCCCTAGTTATATTTTCTTTATTATTATTTTTACCAGATTTTTTTAAAAACAATTTAAATCCTTTTAAAATCATCTTTAATTTCTTTTTTTTTCTTGCAACTTTCTAATTTATGAGTTAGTTGTTATTTTGTAAAGGTACTTTATAAGGTTAATACAATTTCATCTTGCCCTATCATCTGCCCTGGCCTATTTATTTTGATAAAAATTGTGATAAGCATTTTAGAACGGAGGAAATATGTGTTTTGACTATTATACCCTTATTTATTATCAATAATCATTTAGAATATTAATTTCTCTTCAATAAATATTATCTCTATTTATGTGTCGTATCCATTAATAACACATTTAGTTAAGATCCGAAGCAATTGATTATAGTCATAGTAGTAATCGACATGAGTTGATTTAAGCAATCACAATATTGGAGTATACGTATGTATTACTCTCTTTGGACCATTTTACTTGTCACATTTTGGTTTGCACGTCCTTTAAGAAAAACATTAAGTAGAGAGTAATTTAATTAAAATATCTTTTTTTATTACTTTTATCAATCTAATACTTTCTTTTTTTGTACCACATTAATATCTCTTCATATTTATATTATGATTAAGGTAACAGTGGAACCAAATAACTAATTTTGATTTTCTAAAATGACAAGTATTATGGTCCATCTATTTTCAGTAAGGATGACAAGTAAAGTGATCCGGAGGAAGTATCCACTTAGGTTTTCTATTCTAATTAATCAATATTTATTTTACTTCCATGAATGGTTATTACTAATGGCAAAATGAAAAAGATATACTTAATTATATTTTAATTTTTTAAAATGACAAATATTTTGAATCATTTATTTTTAGTAAGAACGATAAGTAAAATGAAATGGATTGGAGTAACTTTCACCTATCACAAATAACTTTTTTATTAGGCATAACTTTATATTGTTGCATCATAATATCATATAAGTTATGTTTCCGTTCTTAAAAGAACTTATGCTCCATTAGGCATAAATTCAATTACCAAAGTAAAAATTAAAGATCAATAAATCATGCAATTAAATGGTAACTCTTTAATATTCACATTCTTGCTATTAGTGATACACTCTTATAGAATATTGACACGAACATAAAAGATTCAACATAGCTTGTATGTCAAAAGCCTTTTATTTTTTGTTAATGTCATGTACAAACTTAACACAATATATAAAAGGAAAAAAGGTGTAAATTTCCCTCAAACTGGGAGAAATAGTCGAGATTTAACTTTTATTGTAGCTAAAGTCAAATCTACCCTTATTATTTATTATAAAAATAAACTAGATTTGCTATTATAGACTAACAACAAAAGATTAGTGTCTTCAAACATCTGATGATGCTAGTAGGAGATTTTGAGTGTCGGATAATAGTTAGTGTTATACCCCATTTTAACCGGGTCAAAGCGAAGTACAACATATTGGTGATTCTTCAATTATTAGCTTAAAGAGTCGCCACCTAATTAATTTTAAGGGTGAATTAGGACACCTAAATTATTAACTAAAGTTATGCTAAATTAACTCTAATTAATGGTCTACTTAACTTATGTGATTCTAGGTAAGGATTCTAATTATCCTAAAGGAAAGGGGTTAAGCATCCTTTAAGATCCGCTAAAGACGGTTACCGATCAAACTTGGGTTACTCAAAATAAGGTCTAAAATATAAATATAACATTTTATATATTGAAGAAAATAACTTACAAATATTATTAAGGTTATAAAAAGGAAAACATAAAAATTACTAGTAAAATTGATAATTTGTAGAAGAAAATAATTAGTTATGAAATAAACTTAAAATAAAGGGTGTCTAAATCAGAAAATAAATCATAGTTAAGTATCAAATGAGTTAACCCCCAAAAATATATGTTTGAGCGATAAAAAGATGTGCAACTTAACTATCTGGTTATAAAAAATAACTTACTAGGGAAGACCTCTTGGATTAAAAATTATAGCCTTAGACTTGATAAAATAAAGATTTCAAAGATATCTATTAGTAAAATAGTTTTCAAAGCAAATAAGGAAAAATTTCAATGATGTAAAAAATATTAGTTTTACCTTTCACGAAAGTGTGTTTTGATCCTTTCGAATAGCTATATTTTACTAAAAAGATAAAGCATTTTCATGTTCTTGACAAGAGCATTTTTCACTTCAAAAATCTGCATCTTTTTATGCAAAATCTATGCCATAAAAATCACAAAGGAAGTGCATTTTGACCTCAAAAATCTGCGTTTAAAGCTCTTAAACAGCTGTGTTTTTTTAGCTCAAAAATCTGCACTTTTTAAGTTCTTAAACAAGTATATTTTGCCTTCAAAAATTGGGTTTTAAAACTCTTGGGAAGCTGTATATTCTTTACACTAAAATCTGCATTTTTAACACTAGAAAAGCTGCGTTTTGCACATAAAATCTGCACTTCTGAACTTACTAAAAGTTGCATTTTTTACACTAAACATATCTAGATTTTAACTCTACTCTTAACAGGAAAGATTTGAAAAATCAAGGCAAAGCATTTGGTTAGTAGCCATGTATGTATACATGCGAAAGAGAGGAGCTAGTCATATACTTCTTTTATTATATATAGCAAACTACCCTTTCTAAGGTTCAAGTATTCTAGGCCTAATTCTTTTATTGACGGAATCAAATAATAAAACAAAGACACTATTAATTAACTAGATTAACGATCTCGCATAATTAAATAAACTTAATTATTAATCTAGTGTTAATAAAGAAATTCAACAAGTAATCTCAAACTTGAGATAAAACCAAATCACACACAAATAAGCTACTAACAATAACAAGAAAGTTTTAAGGAATGATAAAGGAGAAATGACACCATAAGCGACCCCAAGCATTTCACTCATTTTTCTTGCTATTGGGTATGACTTAAGAATAGAGAATGTTGACTCCTTGCTTGGACGAGAGGTAGAGTTGAGTCTCATTTCGAGACTCCATGAGAGTCTAGCCTTAAGACTCCAAGTGTTGCTCCAAGTACATATGCGAAAAGGAAAACAAGACGAGAATTAGAAAAGAGAAATCTAATTCTTAAACGTGCATAGATAACAAATAACACTAGAATATAACCACATAGTTTCTTAACTACAACAACTCATGAACCGTACTAAGAAAGAACAACGAACATGCTTTAACATCCAAGTATGCAGTAAACAAAATTTCCCAAGGAAAGGAGAAAAAAAAGATTTGAATTTCATGTAAATTTTACAAGTATTCAAATGGTCACATTCTACTTATCAAAAGCTAAAATAAACTAGACTTCCATTACTTGGATAACCATAGGATTCATAACTCAATCTTTTTAGATGAACCACAGTGAACATGAATAGTAAAACAACTTTGAATAAATAGGCATTTTCCATTAGCTTGAATTTGTTTAGCACCTTTTAGTAAAAAAGAAAAGATCGGAACTTCCAATTTATAAACATACCCATTCAGTTTCTAGACAGTACTTAAACATGGACGGGAACTAAGGAACAAATTAGGAACATGAATTCTCCGTATAATTAGAAAGAACTTTGTAATATGATTTCTAGTGAGAATGCTAAACACATAACTATGTCTTGTATTCAAGCATTATCACAAATCAAGCACAACCTGCCTTTTTCTATCATCACAAACAGATCATCATCATACAAACACCAAGAACAATTATTTATCATGTGTGTTTGATTAGTACACAGCCCAATATAATAACAATACTTCTAACAACATGATTTTCTAAGCACCTAAAATCTAGCATATAATTTTTCTCATAACCCAACTAGTGTTTCAGGCTTCGACAGTACAAAAAACGTAAAGAAAGAGATTTAAATTTTCATGGACTGACCTTTTGGGGTGCAGCGAACTAAGGCGTCCTCGAGCCTCGGATCTACACCCCTTTTGCAAACGAAAACAGGGGTGGCTTGAACGAGTAAAAATGCAAAATCTCTATCGTAGTTAGCCGACAGAGACGAACAAAGCTAAAAGAAACTTAGAAGAAAATATATTATCAAGCTTTTGGGTCAAGGAGGCGGCTGAAAAAACTTGTTCTAAAATGAGTAGAAAAGCTTGGTATTTATAGAGACGAATTAGGTTTAGGATTTGAGTTTTTTGGGCGGGATTTCAAAATGAAATAGCCGTTTGAAATCAAAATCTCTGCTTGTTGATCCTCCCTCAGAGATTTCCAGAACTGTTTGGCCTCTTGTGTTGACCAAATTAAGAAGAGAGATGTAAATGAGGAGAGAGGAGAGAACGTCTGACGTTCTTCAGAAGAGAGATGTGGAGGTTGCACGAAAATGGAGCTGTGGCCTTCTGCCATGGTTAAGAACCGATGGAATTTTCTCTGAAAGTGGAAAGTGAGTGTTGTTTGATGGAAGAGGATATGTTTAGGGCTAGGGTTAGGAAATGAGCTTGGGCTGATTACCAAGGCAACTTTAGGCTTAGTTTCTTCCAAAATATTGGGCTGCAAATTGGCCGAGAAATATGGGCCTTGAATGTTGGAGTCTTACTCTCTTCCTTATATATTTCTTTGGCTTCTAATCCAATAATACTAACTCACACAATATATGATAAGTTAATAATTAACATTGCGACTTTCCATTAAAGATTCATCATAAAAAATATAAATACAAAATATCCACTTATAAATAATTTGATAAGTACGAAACTTGAAATAAAGTAACGACAATAAATAATTTAAAAAAAGAAAAAAAAAGGTGTAAAATGATAGTAGTGATTTCGATGATAAAATATGTAATTTTAAAAGGTAATTTATGAAAAGCGTAATAACATTGATAAAAATAGTAATAATAATAATAATAATAATAATAATAATAATAATAATAGTTGTTTGAATATAGTAAAAATAAATAAAAATATTATTAATTTAGAAGCTCGAGAAAATAAAAAGGGCGAAAGGAGGGTCAAAATTGGGTGTCAACAGCTTGTCCCTCTTTGACCGGAGACGATGTAAGAGTGTTTGGGCAAAGAAGTTGACGTAGTAGCCAATTTTGTCCCGACCAACAAATAGAAGTTTAAGGGGAATAGGCGTTTGACACGTTCCGGGGGGAGAGAATTTTGGAAAGATCAAGAGATCGATATGAAATATTTTGAAGATTATGGCCGAACTTTGGTTTCTAAGTTGCCTACATATCCCGGGTTGCACGAGAATCAGGCCAAATGTAGTTCAAAAGTTATGATGAGATAATGTGGAGTGAGTTTAGAACACTATGACTAATAAAGTGTCCCTGGATCAACGAATGATGAAAATGGTGGTGAAGGCGGCTAAGAAAAAGATTAAGCTTGAATAAGTAAAGATGTAATTCAAAAAATGAAGTGAAGTAAGGAATAAAGCAAAGCATAGCCAAAGATTGATATATTTTTCTAAAAATTATCCCAGTATCGAATTACAATGAGACTGAGTTTCAAGATTTGTAAGGAGAACGAAGAAAAAGGCTCAAAATTGTGATAGAAGGGATGAGGAGTTTACGAATATAGGAGAGCTTGATGCATAATTTCCTACATATCCTGAGCTACGGGACGTAGGTTGAATAGAGTTCGAGTGTAGATCTTTGACCTTTGTTGGGAGTCCGATCGACATTCCCAATAAATTGCCCCAGTTCACTGCTTAGATGAAGTTCCACGTTGTGCTGCATTTCTTGTTGCTGCATGTGAATTGTACTTTCTGCAAAGTCTTAATAAAATTGTTAGTAAATAAAGTGTAAAATGCAATTAATGTCTTACGACAAAGATCAGAAGAAAGATGCATCCATTCTGAACTGGTGCTAAGTCAAATGTGCATTATTTCTTTTAACATTAAATAATTACTTTAGATTATGCGCCTGCAAAATCTAAGTAATAACGTCAGCAAAGCAAACACATATACAAAGCGTGATTTTCAAGAAATTTAAAAGATAGCATGCGATGCTTAATAAGTAAATAAATAAAAATAATGCATTGCGAGATGTGCAATAATAAGCGGGCGAGCATAAATATTTAATTGAAAGAGGATAAGCCTAAAATATCCTATTTGAGGGTGAACAAACCCAGCATATCCTATTTTGGGGTGGATGAACCTGTTGCGTCCTATTTTAGGGTGGATGACCCCAGTGTATCCTATTAGAGGATGGACAACCCAATATGTTCTATTTTAGGGTGAACAAACCCTAATGTGTTCTATTTTAGGGTGAACGAACCCAATGTGTCCTATTTGAGGGTGGACGAACCCAATATATCCTATTTTAGGGTGGATGAACCCAATGTGTCCTATTTTAGGGTGAACGAACCCAATATATTCTATTTTGGGGTGAACGAATCCAATATGTTCTATTTTAGGGTGAATGAACCCAATGTATTCTATTTTAGGGTGAACAAACCCAATATATTCTATTTTAGGGTGAACAAACCCACTATGTCCTATTTTAGGGTGGACGAACCCAATGTGTTCAATTTTAGGGTGAACGAACCCAACGTGTCCTATTTGAAGGTGGACGAACCCAATCTGTCCTATTTGAGGGTGGACAAACCCAATGTGTCCTATTTTAGGATGGACGAACCCAGTGTCCTATTTGAGGGTGGACGAACCCAATGTGTCCTATTTTAGGGTGGACGAACCCAATGTCCTATTTGAGGGTGGACGAACTCAATATATGATGCAAACTTACAAAGATAAATATTGATGCGATGCAGAAAGCTTGATGCGATGCTTGATTTGTGATAGCTAATATTCATGTTGCAATGCAGAAAGCTTGGTGCGGTGCCTTTACAATAATGGATATCATGATGCGGTGCAGTGAGCTTGGTGCGGCGCTCTTAAAATAATAAATATGCAAGGTGCGGTGCAACAAATTTGGTGCGGTGCCTTCATAGTTGCGAACGTTCATAATACAATATGGAGAGATTGGTATGATGCCTTTGCAGTAGCAACATCCAATGAGTGCTCCAGAAAAAAAAATTTTAATCAAATGCCTTTATAGTAGTATGCTAAAATGCATAGTGCTTGGTGTGATGCCTTTACAGTAACCATTATTTAAAGTACGCTGCCTTGATGAAAATTCACTGCAAATCAAAATTCTGCACTCAAAGAAAATTTGTGAAATACAACATTCAATTTGCGTCATCCTTTGCGTGCGTTATCATTCCAAAATTAGCCTCTGCATTACTCAAAGAAAACTTGTTAGTATAAGATGAAATGGTTGCCTTGCATTGAACTTTGAAGCTTTGACTTTGAATCTGCGCTTCTCGTTGCTATGGCACTGCAGCAATTTGATGAGCGAATATGATTTCTGATCTTGACTTCTGCTTTGTTGAATAAACATAGGACATTTGCAAGGCTGTCCCAGTTTTGACTAATGGAAAAATGATTTTTTTATTATAATGAGACCGAACTCAGAATGAGCGCCTACGTATCCTGCTACTAACAGGAATCAGGTCAAACGTAGTTCATACAAAAGTTTAGGAAAGGATTGCAAAATAGTAGCTACTCATAAAGGAGGGAAAATGGAGAATGATATTCCCAAGTTTACAAAATGATGCCCTTGTCAATCCTCTTGACTTGCTGCACGTTTTCTCTTCAAATACCTTGGTGCCAATTTTGATGGATCACCCTTAACAAAGATTGTGCTACCACTTGCGATATTGTCATTGTTGGTTGGAGGCTCTTGGTGCAGCTTTATCTTGCCACTTTCAATCATGCTTTCAATCTTGAATCTCAGTGCCGAACAATTCTCAATATCATGTCCCTGAATATTTGAATGATAAGCACAACTTTTGGATGAATCAAAATTTGGAGATGGACACTTAGGCATGAATCCTTTTTTGGATTGCAGAAGTCCATTTGATTTCAATCTCTCAAAGATAATTGCCAACGACTCATCTAGAGGAGTGAAGGAGAAAGACTTCCTCTTTTTTTTTTTGTTGCAAGCTAGATTGCGCTTGGTGAAACTGTTGTTGAGAGCTATTCTGAAAGTTTTGCTGGCGAGGAGGCTGAAAAGGCACATTGCAAAGGTTGGAAGTAGCTTGAAATTGTAAAAATTGATGGTATTGCGGTTGGTGCGTAGTAATGAAAGCTGAGTTATTTTTGTTTTGCAGATTTTCTGGTATCCTTGGTTGAAAGATTTGGCGAACAACTGAGGCTTCTGAGTTGTCTACAATCCGTCCTTCTTGAATTCCACTTTCCAGCTCTTTACCAACACGAATCAAATCAGAAAAGTTGCGCGCACAAGTCCCAAGCAGCTTATTATAATATGGGCCATCTTGAATCTGAATAAAGGCTGAGATCAATTCCTCTTCAGGCAATGGAGGATGCATTTTAGAAGCTTCTAACCTCCATCGTATGGCATATTCTTGAAAAGATTCATGCTGTATTTTCTTTACTTTGAGCAAATCAGCTATATGAAGATCATTCTCGCAGTTGAACTCGTATTGCTTTACAAAGTCACGAGCCATATCTTCCCATGTATACCACTTGCTAAAGTCTTGCTTAGTGTACCAGGAGAGTGCCAATCCTGATAAACTTTGAATGAATAGCCTCATTCGTATGGCTTCGTCATTGCCAATTCCGATTAACCTATTGCAGTAATCTTTCAAATGAGCGACAGGATCTCCTTTTCCGGTGAAAGTGTTAAACTTTGGTAGCTTGTAACCTGGAGGAAGCTCAACATTTGGGTGCACACACAAATCTTCATACTTTAAACTCTGGTAATTTCTTGAATGCAACTCTTCATCAAATGCTTTTCTCAAATTGTGAAGTTCTCTTTCCAAATTTTCATGGCAAGGTGACTGAATCTCCTTTTCACATCTAGCATATTGACAAAATGCCAGTTGATCGTGCTTATTTTCCTTGGAAGGAAGAACAATTGTGGAAGGATGAGTATTTGGCATCATGGTAAATTGAAAACTTTTGGCTTTAGCGTATACTGATGGTATTTGCGGAGAAATTGTATAGGAAGGAGTTGGGCAAGGGGATATAGTTAAACAAATATTTTTGGTTGGGCTATAAGTTGGGGTAGGAAGAAGGCTGAAGGTATTTGGTAGATTAACCAACACATTTCTTCGAACCACATTATTTTCATTATCATCATTTTGTGCCTGCACCAATTTCATACCATTGTTGAATGCTTCAAATCGGTCTGCCATTATAGTTTTCCCTTGATGCAGATTCACAGCCAAAACAATGTTCAATGCTAGGCAACCTTTAAAGAAAAGATAAAGCTGCTTAAAAATAAAAATATTAGCGCATGAAACTAGGAAGTAAATACATAAAGTATTTGATAACATAGATAAGTTTGTGATTTGCTTAAGTAGAATCTCTAAGATAAAAGAGATGACTTAAATCGCAGAATGAGTGAATGGAAAGCACTTATTTGGCTCTAACGCTCGAATTTTTAACAAAAGAAAATCAAATTAATTTAGAATAGAACACGCAATTCGAAGAAGGCTGACTTATGTCGAACAACAAAGCTTTTCCGACTTGATCCTCATCCCTTGCGAACTCTGGAAAATTCCAAAATTTATCTCAGTCTAAAGATAGTTTTGATGATGACGCCATGGTTGTACGCTAAAAAAATTTGGCGGAATATCAATCTTCTCTGAGGAAATTAAAATTTTATAATAAAAAGACCGAGCCTTATATAGGCTGCCTACGTATCCTGTGTCCGACAGGAAATCAGGTCAAACGTAGTTCCAATTACATGCAAAAGAAATATTAAAAACTACCCCAATATGACCGAGTCCCTATGTGGGCTGCCTACATATCCACCAAGGAAATCAGGTCATGTGTAGTTCTACTTATATAAAAAGATTATAATAACAAAACATACAAAAGATTGATCGTTTAAGCTCGCAAAAGTACATAATTGATCCCAAAAGATGCTACCCAAAAACTAACTATCCTATTACATGCTTCCTAAAGGCCACATATATTTTATATTTAAGAACAAAAAGTCTCATCGTAAACTAATAGTCTTCCTCGATGAAACCATTGTTGCCATGAGTGCTTGCGAAAATTGTATGAGAAGGTAAATTTGATGCAATAAACCTTGGTCCAATGGTCGCCTGATTGTGAGGAGAAACTTGACTGTCAAATTGTGGATGAATTGCTTGATTGTGACTCGGTGCAATAAGCCTTGGTCCAACAATTTCTTTTCCTTTTAGACCCTTAAGAGATTTTGTGAATTTCCTTTTAGTTGACCAAACTCCCCTAGATACATTATTAGGAGACCAATATTGTTCAACAAAATCTTTAACCAGATCGCTCCAAGAAGACCATTTCCATGTATCTTGCTTTGCATACCATATCAAGGCTGACCCTGTAAGCGTTCTAACGAAAAGCCTCATCTTGAGTTCATTGTCTTGCCCAATACTTGTCAACCAATCAAGATATGCTTTCAAGTGGTTTAAGGGATTGCCTACCCCATCATACATTGGAATGAGATTATGGAGGTTCTCAAAATTTGTCTTAAACTGTGAAGCAAGCTCAATTGTGAAAGAAACTTGATTAGTCTCAATATTAAAATGTCTTCCACCATTTTCTCTATTCTTGCTTGTCTCCGCCAAGTTGTTGAATGTCTCCTTTGGCAAGGATGGGTGCATATTAGAGAAAAGTTGGGCATTAGAATCAAAGGTGGGAGGTGTGACAGTATGAATGGGTGGGTATCCCTCTGAGTCTTCAGTAAATGAATTCTTAAGGTCGACTATCACTTCTTTCATGCTGCCAATTTCTTGTTCCATTTGTGACACTTTTGTCTCAAACTTAGCAATTTTATCTGGGTATGACTCTGGTTCTCCACATTCAAATTCATCTTCAACTAAGTCAATCACAGTAATTTGGTCGGCCATGTCGTCCTTGAATCTTTGATGTTCAACTTAAGTCAACCTTTGGAAGGAAAATGGAACACTTGATAAGCGCAGAATAGACATGCAAAAGGCTAAGGGTAGATTATTTAAACATGTGATGCTTGAGAAGAAATCAAAGGATTGAGTCTTATAAAGAATATATTAAAGACGAATTTGATGACGAGCGTGAGATTAAAATAATTGAAAAGGAAACTAGACGCACGAGGATTGAACTTGAAAAATTGAACGATAACAAATGACTCTGAGTTGGTGGGTTGAAAAATTATCGAGGTTGAGAATAATGTCGATCAATTGAAAACCTATGAGATGCCTCGACTTGCATGCCAAAACTTAGAAATAAAAGGTGCGAAAAGATTAATTTTGATAGCTCAAAAATAGGAACGACACAAGCATTTTGAATGAATGATAAACTCTAAAGAAGTATCAATTTTGGATAGTCGTTCTTGAAAAAATTAGATGGAGAAGATCAAGCAAATGTCAAGAGTGTCATTTGACAGATTGCACAAATAAATTTGGACATCTACCAATTTAAGAAGCCACAAATGGCATAGAGATTAATGAAAGATTGGAAGAATTTGAGAGCATAAGTAGAAGTTTCATGACGTAGATCGGGCGCTAAATAGATTCTACGAAGCATGAAACTAACGGGATAAATATTCTGTCATTAGAAACAGAAGATTAAATCCGTAAAAGAGAGACTTGAAAAAGCTTGAGAAAGTAAAAATCTAGGAACTTTGAATTTTGACACGAGTCTTATAGACGAGTGGAATGAGGGAGTAGAAATTTTGAAATAACTAAGGCAAATTTGATTTAAAGAAGATTATATCCTAAACGGGAGGAGAAATTAATTGAGAACTCTAAAAGCTTGAGCGAGCCTAGGATAATGATTTTAAACGGTGCTCTAAAATCTTTAAAGTGCGCTAAGCGCGGAAAGATTATAATCAATAATAACATTACTACTACTAATAATAATAATAATAACAATAATAATAACAATAATAATAATAATAATAATAATAATAATAACAACAATAACAATAACAACAATGATTGTGAACATGTAAAAATATAATAGGCAATTAAATAAAGAGATAAACAGATGCAAGTCACTCTTCTTTAAATAAAGAAAAACAAAAATAATGTTAGTAAATATCAAGTGAAATCATATAGCAAATAAATTCATATACGGCACGTAGCAAGTAAGTGAGCAAACAATTCGTATAATAATAACGCGTCCTAATATGCAGGTGCCTCTTTATGCCAGAGGTAGGCCTAACGCGTATTTAAAGAATAAATGTGCCATAATATGTCATTCCTTTGCTCTTTTAATTAATTAAACAAATCTTATCCTCAAAATAGAATAATATTAAAAAAATAGCATTAATCTTTATAATATGTCAAAAATATAATAATTAATTTAGAGTAAACGGTCCATATTTAGGCACAATCATTTTTTAAATAATGCACATATAAATGATAAGCGTCACTCGGGGTTGTGAACCCACTCGGACATTTGGGCGAGGTTGACTAATGAACTTAATATGCCAAGTATATTAAGCCTCCTAAGTTTTCATGATGCATGTACCTAAAATAGGTGTTGGCTTAGCTCTATCTTAGGTGAACTAAGATTTGGGTAGACCCGATCTTGAGATTTTCCTATGTGAGAAGGTACGTGGTCACACGGTAGTAAAACTATCCGCTCACCCCACGCATGCACCGACTCTCTAAATATAAGGTATTTGAAAGAATTTCGGAGAAGTGAAAGGACACAACTCGCGTGTACAATGTGTGTGAAAGTGTCAAATTTCCAAAAGTGGAGGAAATATGAACGGAATGACAATTTAAGTAAAGCAGTAACACATAAGGCAGTTATATAATAGCAAATAAACATTTTATAATACATAATCATGATAAATAAACCATCAAGTAATTGAGGTAAAACAAACAAATAAATAAACCTCAATTATTAACCTAAGTCTGTTATGGTTTAGAACCTAATATCCCCAGCAGAGTCGCCAAGTTGTTATACCCCATTTTAACCGGGTCAAAGCGAAGTACAACATATTGGTGATTCTTCAATTATTAGCTTAAAGAGTCGCCACCTAATTAATTTTAAGGGTGAATTAGGACACCTAAATTATTAACTAAAGTTATGCTAAATTAACTCTAATTAATGGTCTACTTAACTTATGTGATTCTAGGTAAGGATTCTAATTATCCTAAAGGAAAGGGGTTAAGCATCCTTTAAGATCCGCTAAAGACGGTTACCGATCAAACTTGGGTTAATCAAAATAAGGTCTAAAATATAAATATAACATTTTATATATTGAAGAAAATAACTTACAAATATTATTAAGGTTATAAAAAGGAAAACATAAAAATTACTAGTAAAATTGATAATTTGTAGAAGAAAATAATTAGTTATGAAATAAACTTAAAATAAAGGGTGTCTAAATCAGAAAATAAATCATAGTTAAGTATCAAATGAGTTAACCCCCAAAAATATATGTTTGAGCGATAAAAAGATGTGCAACTTAACTATCTGGTTATAAAGAATAACTTACTAGGGAAGACCTCTTGGATTAAAAATTATAGCCTTAGACTTGATAAAATAAAGATTTCAAAGATATCTATTAGTAAAATAGTTTTCAAAGCAAATAAGGAAAAATTCCAATGATGTAAAAAATATTAGTTTTACCTTTCACGAAAGTGTGTTTTGATCCTTTCGAATAGCTATATTTTACTAAAAAGATAAAGCATTTTCATGTTCTTGACAAGAGCATTTTTCACTTCAAAAATCTGCATCTTTTTATGCAAAATCTATGCCATAAAAATCACAAAGGAAGTGCATTTTGACCTCAAAAATCTGCGTTTAAAGCTCTTAAACAGCTGTGTTTTTTTAGCTCAAAAATCTGCACTTTTTAAGTTCTTAAACAAGTATATTTTGCCTTCAAAAATTGGGTTTTAAAACTCTTGGGAAGCTGTATATTCTTTACACTAAAATCTGCATTTTTAACACTAGAAAAGCTGCGTTTTGCACATAAAATCTGCACTTCTGAACTTACTAAAAGTTGCATTTTTTACACTAAACATATCTAGATTTTAACTCTACTCTTAACAGGAAAGATTTGAAAAATCAAGGCAAAGCATTTGGTTAGTAGCCATGTATGTATACATGCGAAAGAGAGGAGCTAGTCATATACTTCTTTTATTATATATAGCAAACTACCCTTTCTAAGGTTCAAGTATTCTAGGCCTAATTCTTTTATTGACGGAATCAAATAATAAAACAAAGACACTATTAACTAGATTAACGATCTCGCATAATTAAATAAACTTAATTATTAATCTAGTGTTAATAAAGAAATTCAACAAGTAATCTCAAACTTGAGATAAAACCAAATCACACACAAATAAGCTACTAACAATAACAAGAAAGTTTTAAGGAATGATAAAGGAGAAATGACACCATAAGCGACCCCAAGCATTTCACTCATTTTTCTTGCTATTGGGTATGACTTAAGAATAGAGAATGTTGACTCCTTGCTTGGACGAGAGGTAGAGTTGAGTCTCATTTCGAGACTCCATGAGAGTCTAGCCTTAAGACTCCAAGTGTTGCTCCAAGTACATATGCGAAAAGGAAAACAAGACGAGAATTAGAAAAGAGAAATCTAATTCTTAAACGTGCATAGATAACAAATAACACTAGAATATAACCACATAGTTTCTTAACTACAACAACTCATGAACCGTACTAAGAAAGAACAACGAACATGCTTTAACATCCAAGTATGCAGTAAACAAAATTTCCCAAGGAAAGGAGAAAAAAAAGATTTGAATTTCATGTAAATTTTACAAGTATTCAAATGGTCACATTCTACTTATCAAAAGCTAAAATAAACTAGACTTCCATTACTTGGATAACCATAGGATTCATAACTCAATCTTTTTAGATGAACCACAGTGAACATGAATAGTAAAACAACTTTGAATAAATAGGCATTTTCCATTAGCTTGAATTTGTTTAGCACCTTTTAGTAAAAAAGAAAAGATCGGAACTTCCAATTTATAAACATACCCATTCAGTTTCTAGACAGTACTTAAACATGGACGGGAACTAAGGAACAAATTAGGAACATGAATTCTCCGTATAATTAGAAAGAACTTTGTAATATGATTTCTAGTGAGAATGCTAAACACATAACTATGTCTTGTATTCAAGCATTATCACAAATCAAGCACAACTTGCCTTTTTCTATCATCACAAACAGATCATCATCATACAAACACCAAGAACAATTATTTATCATGTGTGTTTGATTAGTACACAGCCCAATATAATAACAATACTTCTAACAACATGATTTTCTAAGCACCTAAAATCTAGCATATAATTTTTCTCATAACCCAACTAGTGTTTCAGGCTTCGACAGTACAGAAAACGTAAAGAAAGAGATTTAAATTTTCATGGACTGACCTTTTGGGGTGCAGCGAACTAAGGCGTCCTCGAGCCTCGGATCTACACCCCTTTTGCAAACGAAAACAGGGCTGGCTTGAACGAGTAAAAATGCAAAATCTCTATCGTAGTTAGCCGACAGAGACGAACAAAGCTAAAAGAAACTTAGAAGAAAATATATTATCAAGCTTTTGGGTCAAGGAGGCGGCTGAAAAAACTTGTTCTAAAATGAGTAGAAAAGCTTGGTATTTATAGAGACGAATTAGGTTTAGGATTTGAGTTTTTTGGGCGGGATTTCAAAATGAAATAGCCGTTTGAAATCAAAATCTCTGCTTGTTGATCCTCCCTCAGAGATTTCCAGAACTGTTTGGCCTCTTGTGTTGACCAAATTAAGAAGAGAGATGTAAATGAGGAGAGAGGAGAGAACGTCTGACGTTCTTCAGAAGAGAGATGTGGAGGTTGCACGAAAATGGAGCTGTGGCCTTCTGCCATGGTTAAGAACCGATGGAATTTTCTCTGAAAGTGGAAAGTGAGTGTTGTTTGATGGAAGAGGATTTGTTTAGGGCTAGGGTTAGGAAATGAGCTTGGGCTGATTATCAAGGCAACTTTAGGCTTAGTTTCTTCCAAAATATTGGGCTGCAAATTGGCCGAGAAATATGGGCCTTGAATGTTGGAGTCTTACTCTCTTCCTTGTATATTTCTTTGGCTTCTAATCCAATAATACTAACTCACACAATATATGATAAGTTAATAATTAACATTGCGACTTTCCATTAAAGATTCATCATAAAAAATATAAATACAAAATATCCACTTATAAATAATTTGATAAGTACGAAACTTGAAATAAAGTAACGACAATAAATAATTTAAAAAAAGAAAAAAAAAAGGTGTAAAATGATAGTAGTGATTTCGATGATAAAATATGTAATTTTAAAAGGTAATTTATAAAAAGCGTAATAACATTGATAAAAATAGTAATAATAATAATAATAATAATAATAATAATAATAATAATAATAATAATAATAATAATAATAATAGTTGTTTGAATATAGTAAAAATAAATAAAAATATTATTAATTTAGAAGCTCGAGAAAATAAAAAGGGCGAAAGGAGGGTCAAAATTGGGTGTCAACAGCTAGTGTTGCCGAGTGTTTTAAAAGGCGAGGCGTTTTACTTAGTACGGGATGAGGTGTAAGCCCCGAAGCGTTGGGGAGTAAGCCCCATGGATCCTTAACTTTTAATTTATAATATAGTAAAATAGTATAATAACTCAAAAATTATAAAAAAAATACATCAGTAATTTTTAAAAATTTAGAACATGATTAAAGAAACTCATAGAAAATAAAACTTCTAACATTATTTTACAGGTAGAAATAATGCAATGATATAAAAGCTATTATGAGATTGAAATCAACTCTAACATTTTAACTCCAAACAATAAAAGAATCACAATTTCTTAGAATATATGACTATACTATGCAATTTACCTTTCAAAAAAGAAATAATTAATAAACTATTAGTATTATAATTAAAACATTACTCCTTCATGAATAAACAAAATGCTTTCAAATAACAAAACAATAAAATATGATAATTTTGAGACATAGGAACAAAAAACATGAAGACCAATGACAAGTGAAAATGTAAAATCTGGCTATTTATTTTAAAAAGAAATGTTAAGTGATATTCACTCTCACGACATTCTCAAATTGTAAATAAGCAATTAGTTTTCTCAACTTTCTTATTTCTATAGATGAGGAGTACTAAGCATCATTCATTTATTGAAGAATTATGAGAATCAACAATGTTGAAGAAATTTGACACATAATTGAGTAAAACTGTTAGGCGAGCCCCGAGCGTTGGGCGTTAGGCGTGTTTGGGGCGTACGCTAGGGCGCTTAGGGTGTAAGCCTCACATGACTTAAGCCCCACACGTGAGCCCCGAGGCGTTTTGCCAGTTTCTCACCTCGGGGCTAGCCTCAAGACTGTCTTTTAAAACACTGGTGCTGCTGTCAAAACAATGATCTTGTTCTTTAAGGGAAACTTTGTAACATCATATAGTTCAAGGATAAAATTGACCCTTTTTATTTGTAAAAAAATAGTTTACGTGTGAACACGTGGTGCTAAATATTGTTATTAGAGACTAAACTTTTATGGTTAGTTAATACTTCCTCCATCCTATATTAGTTGGTCACCTTACTAAAAATAGTTGTTTCATATTAGTCGTCCACCTTATTAAATTAAGATAGAATTAATTAAAAAAAATTCATATTACTCTTGCAATTAATTCTTTTTGAAATTGTGAACACTTGTTTGTAAAGTTTCAACAAGTTTCTTAAAGAATGAATTACTAAAACTATCTTCTTATTTATGATTTCTTAAAATGCGTGTAAAAAGATAAGTGACCAACTAATATGGGACCTAGATCATCTCTCTCGTCTGAATTTCGTTATCAATTCAAATATTAGCTTGTTTCACATCTTGTTAGTAAGTTAAATACAATAAAAAATAGCATAGTAAATCCTAAAACTCTCTCAAGTATTTGTCACCCACGGGATAGTTGCAATACAAATTCAACTTAGGACATCAATTCATCAAATTCATATGAGATAGATAACTGGACTAACCTCCTATGTTGCTTGAGCGACTATGTATACATTGTGTTAGCCGCAATAAGTTTTTAGTGTCAAATCTAGCTTATGTTTGTAACAACAAGGATAGATTTGACCAAACTATTAATGGAGGATAAATTTAGACCATTTCGAAACAAGTTTGATTTTTTTTTCTTGTAAAATGAAATGAGTAATTTACTACTCTCTTCCTCCGAATTTATGCGGTATTGTTTGACTTGACATAAAAAAAAAATGAAGACTTTTGAAATTTGTGATCTAAAACATTCTTCGACCATTTGAATGACTATAAATTATTTCATTAAGAATAAAAAATGAAATTTTATAGTTTAATTATTTTCAATTATGAAACGGTAATATTTTTTTGGAAGAAACTAAAAGTAAAGTGTGACACGTAAATTGGATGGAATAGAGGGAGTAGGAGTAATTTGTAACCAAAAGTTCCGCGCCAAACAGATACGGAGTAACATAATAATCACCTAACGGAAATTCATTTTCCATTGACTGGTAGTTGCCCTGCGAAGGCTCACCTTCTTCTTCTTCATGACTGCTTCATTCACAAACCATGCAGACGTATTGATCCCATGGAAACACCTCGTGATTTACACTCATCAAACACTTCTCTCCTCGCGGAAATTGAGACTCTTCGCTCATCCAACCAAAGCCTCCAATCCGAATTGACGCAAAAGGATGAACTCCTTCACCAAACTCAGTTGCAAAAGGACGATGCTCTCAAGCAACACGTTGATCTCTCGAAGGAAAGAGACACACTTCGTCTCGCGATTCAGAGACTCGAGGATGACAGAGAAATGGATTTTTACGAAGAAACAGAGAGAATTAGGATCGAGCTCGAGGTTTCTAGGAAGAAAGTTGAGGAACTATTAGATGAGAAAAAAGAGCAAACAGAAATTTGTTCACGTAATTTGGAGATCCTGCAATCAGCGAAGCATGGTTTACTAAGGTTAGTTGAGAATCTCGATTTGCCTGTGAATAGATCGGGAAATTCTGAGTTAAAGCGAGAAAAGAATGAAATATCAGCGGTGTTTTCTGTTGTTCTGGAGCTGGTGAATTTAGTAGAGGAAAAATGGGGAGAATATGAGGAAATGAGGAAAAAGGAGAAGAGAGAATTGGAGAACAATGTGATGAGTTTAACGGAGGAGAATCGAGATATTAATAGCTTGCTTAAAATTGCTTTGGTGGAAAAGGAGGCAGCAGAGAAGAGTTTGAACAGATTAAGAGGCAATACTGAACAGAAGAAAGCAGCAATTTTGCAGATTGCAGAGAGAGGGTTGCAAAAGGTTGGCTTCGGGATCGGGTTTATAATGGGAAGTACTACAACCAGTGAAACATCTTCAGATAATCTGGATTCGGATACCAGCTTGAAGTCGGATAATGATGTATGCCAAACAGGAGCTGTTACTCTGGTAATACCCTGTCCTTTTCATCCCTCATTGGCAGGATCTAGCCTATCACAGTGGGTTCAATAAAGAGTTAATGGTAAAAAAAAACACATGAACTATCGTTTTTTCTCAAGTTTCACACCCTAACTCTCAGTTGTTCCTTTTTTCTACCTGAACTATCATCATCTATGTATTAAAACACCGTCGTTCAGGTAGTAAAAGGGAACAACTGAGTGTTGAGGTGTGTTTTAATACATAGATGGTGATAGTTCGGACTTCAGGTAGTAGCTGAGGTGTGAAACTCGCGAAAAAAGTGATAATTCAGATGTATTTTTTCGCCATTATCTCTAAAATAAAAGAATGTGTATGTACACGCATGCACGCACACACACACATGTAATAGACTGTGCTAACTTTGAACCACAGGCTCTAAATTCTAGATTCGGCTCTGCATCTCTATGTTTGTCTTGACATTTGATAAGAATAGCAAGGTCCCCAACTATAAAGCTAAATCAGATATTGAGATGACAAATTTCATAATCAATAGTCATACAAATATAAAGATGCAGATGTCAATTCTAGAAGAGCTTAACAGCGTACGCGTGCTTATTATGAGTTCAGGACAAATTTCATATTTCCATTTATGCCTCTGCTAATGCTCTAACAATTAACAACTTTAAATATATAACAATTGAGGTAATGACTATTAAGATCCACAGAGGTGCACTATTGCTACTGATCAATGACATTAAATTCATTGTCAACTAGCCATCTCTTGAGGCAGTTTTAAGCCTCTCAACTTAACAACAATATTCTTGACCTTTGTGTAAATTGAGATTACTAGAAGAGAATGGTTCATCACCTTGAAGGTAGTAAATTTTTACAAGCTTGATTGGCAATCACTAGGCATGCTTCTGACTCAAATGTAATTCGTTCATCGATGTTTACCAGGCCTCAACTGTAGAATCAATAACAAAGAAGTTAAGAGTTGAAATCACACAGTTGCAGAGGTCATTGAAGCAATCTAGGTATTGTGTCGGCAAACTGCAGTTTTTTGTGTTTATATTTAGTTGTTATCATGTCCACCTTCAAATTTGGTATGGATTTCCTCTAGCTTTTTTCTTATACTCTGTATTGCATGACTGCATCCAACGTGATGTTTTATTAGATCAAGTTTGTATAACAAGTATAAGATGTTACTCCTTTCAAATTTTACAAGTGAAGCTTAGATGGTGGGAGCACAAAAACTCGAACGAATAGTAATAATACTAACCAATTGGCTGTGGTAAAGTACTGTACCATTTCTGGTAATCTATAGCATAGTACAATTTTGAAGCTTCTTGTACTTCATTAGTGAAAGATCACTCTGGCAGACTGCAAGAACAAAATGAGATGAGATAACTCCGTGGATTCATGAAAATTCACATGTCATCCCTAGATGGGCTCAAGCTCAATAAACTTGCTAAAATTCCATCAAATGTGTGGGTCATGTTATCTGTCAATCTCTTTAAACTTCTTCCCACAAGGCTTGACAAACTCCTAAATAATACGTACGTCCAGCAGGTTGTTACTCGATACATATCCAGGAAGAGAACACTAAAGAGAGTATTTCGTAACTTTAATAAGTGGCAAGTAACAAAAACTTTATGGTTAATTGTTTGGCTACAAATTTTAAACTAAACTGTCGAGCTCCTCTTTTATATGCGGCTCACCAAGAACCAAATGGTAGAAACTTCCAAGTATTCACTGTTTTAGTTGTACACGCAAGTTTGTTTAGATCTCACTGTAATAATCCAGTTATGACTTTAGATGTGTCACGGCATAATTAATGTTTTATCAAACTTTGTGACATTACAGAAGAATAAGTTCTAAAGATGGAGGTCTTTTTTAGTTGTGCTGGCCTAGCCCTGCCAAGGAACTTACTGGACCTGAATTAGCCTGAAAATCCTTCTGTTTTCTTTCTTACATACATGTATACGCACAAAGACACACATACAGGCTCACATACACAAGGAAAACGAAAGAAGCTTTGAGTGACTTGATAAGGGACCTCGTTTAACATATCTGGTTGAACCTCGTTTAAACGTGATCTATCACTTAGGCTTCAATGTGCTTACAAGAGAACATACCTATAAGAGGGAAAAGAGTTGCAGTATATGGGTGGTTGAAACATTAACTTCACTTTAATCCTTTACCTGGACTTGTGTTTAATTATCTAATAATTGCCAGGTCAGACATGGAGTCTCTGCAGCATCAGTCAGACAGACAAAGCCAGAAACTAGCAGAAAATATGATATACATTAAAGAGCTGGAAGATAAAAAAATGATGCTTACTCAAAAGGTTAGTTTCTAGCTAAGGTAAGACGTAAGAGTAGATGTTCAACTGTTGCATACTCCTTCCCTGCTTTGTCTTCCAGGTTGAAGAACTCATGATAGAAAATAAAGAGGCTGAAGAAGAAATTTCAAGATGGAGAGAGGCTTGTGAAATGGAAGTGGAAGCTGGAAACAAAGCTATTAATGAGCATAAAGAACTGGTAGGTTTGCACGATCAGTCGAGCTCTATTATTTCTACTTGCAACGTTTCCTACCCTCACATTGTCTCAAGTAGTTGCTAGTTTTTATTTGGTGGTCAGCCAGTAATGTTAAGCATTAGTAACAAATCCAACAAATATTACTGAATACATATTGATTCAGCTAAGATTAATGAATCCAGTCAGTCGCAGTCTTTGAAAGAATGAACAGAATTAGTGTACAGTTCCTAGCCAATTTGAGCTGTAGGGAGTGGCCTTATTTCCCTATCCCACTCTAGGAAATTTGCTTTCCTTAGGAGCTATTTAGGTTCAGTTTGCGGATCTACATGGAGCCCAGGGGTTTCATCCGAACCCCCTTTAATTTGTGAACCTGAGGTAAATGTGATGTTGAAATTTTGTTAACGACAGGCCAATATTCTGAAACAAGAATTAGAAAAGACCAGAACTACTTTACGTAGTTACAATAGCATGTTGAAGTTGAAAGATGAGCTAGAGGCGGCAGCCATTGCAGCCAGGGAGGCAGCTGAGAGATCTCTCCAGCTTGCAGACAGCAGGGCTAGTGAGCTACGTAAGCAGATTGAGGAGCTAACAAGACAATTAGAAGTGGCAGAGAAAAAGGAGAGAATAAATCGTCGTAGACCAAGGCATGTATGTTTGCCATGGCGAGCTCTCAAGCTCTGCCCTGCTACTAATACAACTGGTGTGCGGAATGTTACACGGATGCTTCCAGAAATGCAAGCATTTGTCCGTTGATATTTGAACTTTTAGCCTTTTATTTAAATGTTGTTCATGAATTTCTGCTTCCATCTTATGATGGCTTTCACAAAGAAACTGCTACTGTTGAATAATTCGTCTTTGGATGGTCATTTCATGAGATGCAGTTTAATAACTCCACTACAGATAGGACAGATAAACAAAGTCCTTCATAGCTTTTGGGAAGAAGTAAAAGTATTTTTTCATGAATACATAATGGAACATAACTGAGACAACGGAAACATTAGTATCTCAAAATGTATATACTTAATGGAATTAACAACATAATGGAATTGCTGGCAACTTCTAGTTGCCATCAATAAAAGAACTATAGTTCACAATCTAGTTGAAAAGCTGTCCAGCCATTCTTCTCATCAAGCCATTTACCTGCAAAAGAATCAAATCAGTAAACCAAAGAACGATTGAATTCTATTAGTTCAAATCCCACAGAACGAAGTTCACGTAAAACCGATTGAATATTCGAAAGTCCTTTAATTCATCCCAACATAAGTTGTTCTTGCAAAATCAAGTGAAATTTCTACTTCATCGTGTCCTTTTCTTCTTTCCCTCAACCCAAGACGTTTTCCGTTTTTGTTTTTGTTTTTTCTCTTTTGAGAGGGGAGAAGTGCATGGAGAAAATTAATGTCAAATACAGATCAACACATACACCAGATCAAAAACAAACCATTCAAAAGACTGACATATTACTTACTAGCATTCATTTTTTTTTACACTTCTTAAGCTACGTCACTCAAGAAAATTGAAGTATATGGCAGTAATGACTGTAGCTCACAATATTAACTGTAACACATTGGACATCAAGCGATATTGAAGTAAAGATTAGTGAAAATACCTCCTTTGCCGAGAGACCAACTTCTTGCAAATCTTCAAGCTGAGTAAAAGTTAATAAAACAAATCAATATTCTTTAGTCCAATCATTATTATCCTTTTTTCCGTGTTGCAAAACCATGAATTATGTTCCAAGATCCTTACCCTCTTAAAAGGTTCAGGAGATTCTTCACGAAGTTCAAGAATGTAAGTTGCTCTCTTTTCTCCAATGCCCTGTGTAAAATATGATATTAACTTGTAAACCATTTTGTGCAATGATAGGCTTGATAAAAAAGTAGTATTGGAAACCAAGCTTACCTGAATCCTTGTTAACTCTTCCCTGTAAACACAAATGAGAGAAAGAAAAATGTTAAAATTAGCCAATGCATACATCACATAGAAGAAGAAACAAATACATCGACATCCAATTATCAAACAGCCGTCCCCCTTTGACCTTTGTACTTGGGGACCATCCTTCCATAGTCACAGCACCAAAGCAGATTATAAGACTAGTTCTACTTCTGGCTAAAGACTTTCCCGGAGAATGAAAGAAGGAACTATGGGAACTTGTGGTTTGCTGCTTAAGATAAGATAACATTTTGCTACTTCTAAAACTTCCAGCTTTTACCACTTAATGCTTTACAACTAAAAAAGAAGCTTTGCAGAAAAGGTGAAAACTGCACAACAAAAAATAGCTTGAGAAGTAAATATCAAGGTTGCTACTTAAGGTAAAATAACATGAAGGTTTTTTCCCTTTAAAGCCTTGCAAGTTTCTACTTTACAAATTTAAAAGAAGATATTGCAAAAAAAAGTGAAAGCTGGACAGGGAAATATAGCTTGAGAAGTAAAAATCGAGTTAGTCTTATTGTATTTTGGAAGGCAATAAAATATGATGAGAAGGAAAATCTTAGTCAGCAAAAAATTGATAATCAATATCAAAAGGAAAAGGAACGATATGTAAAGAGGAGAACCAGTTACATGAAATCATTCACTTACTTGCTAGCAGTATTTAAGAAATTTAGATATTCTTGGACAAGGTGATTCTGCACATGAAAAGGTGATTGAATGAGTTGAAAATAGCATCAAACAACAAAATGCTTAAACACTATTCAGAAAAAGTAAATCACTACCTTTACTCCAGAACTGCGGGTATGAAACCTCTCCCAAGGACTAGTATACTTGACAATCTCCAAAGTTCTCACATCAGTTTCAGTTGTTGGGGTTTTAGGTTCCATAATGTCACAACTATCAAGGGTTCCTTGGGATGCATCTGATTGCTTCGGCATCAGTATATGCAAAGGAGTTGAAGCCTCCAACAACCGTAAATTATTCGTTATCTCTCTAAGTCTTGCACTTAGTGGTGGTGATCCAACTTTGTCTATATTCAAGTGTTCATTTTTCTTCTCCATACCAACAGTACCTGCAAGGTTATAGCATATGTGAAAAAAATAAAAGACAATAAAAATTTATATCAAACACGGAAACCAACTTGTGACACAAACCTACCATCATCTGGAAAAGAAATTATTTCTTTAATATCACAATGAACTTCGGGAGTAACTTCTAAATCCATTGCTTTCTTTGGTGGAGAGGCATCCTGAGATGCAAAGATAATTCTCAGTACACAGATAACTCCAATTCAATAAAGTGCATCAGTAGCAGCTTGCAGAACATGTTGAACTAAATGATTACTATACAACCAAATCTACTTGCCTTACCTTTTCCATTTTTTTAACAGAGATTGTTTCCTTTAAAGCACTTGGGATTTCCTGAAACTAACACATTAGTTAAGCCCGTGCATAGCCCTCAAAACAGAAAATATAAAAGGAACAGAAACAAATTCGCAAAATCTAAGAACACTTACATTTTCTGCTGATAATATCAGGGCTCCAGAGCTATCTGAATTGGACTTGTTTTGAGAAGCCTAGCAATACATTACCGTATAAACCTTAAGTTCCACGTGGCATAACTAAACAATGCATGATATGTTAACATCTTTGATAAACCAATGCCAACTGATTAAGTCTTGTACCTTATTATGGAAGGAGGAGGTGATGGTTGAAGCATTTTCTGAAAGAGGCTTAAACTTTGTAGCTGAGGTGACTCCATCCTATGAATCAATAACATGTTAAGGTATGAATCAATGACATGTTAAAGGGCTATTAGACAATTACCAATTGATTTCGGCTAGTCTAGAATAATTTCCATCATTTTATTGAACCAATAAACCCAACCGAAAAATTAAAAGCAACATTTCAAAAGCAAAGGAGAAGACTTTGTGCAGCAAAGAAGTTTATATTTCACGTCCTAAAACATAGAGGTAGTACAAACTACAAACCGGATGAGTTGACAACTAAAGTAGCGGGCTTGCAGTAAACTAATTCAACCAATTATACGGGAATCAGAACCAGAAAGAATAAAACTATGTCTGGACAAAAGCAATAGATGCATGGGTACCTGCTTAGAGATGACAGCTTTTCTCTCACTGAATAATTTCCTTCAATGAAAGCATAAAAGAAAATATTTCAGTACACATCAGTCAGTAAGCAATATATGCTAGTTCATTATATGATATGTCATGTAACAATACCTTCCTGTTAAATTGCAAGCAGAGCTGTTCTTTTTCCCGGACAACGGGGTACCCATTAGTCGTACTTGTTGAGTAGTCTGCTTTTTACTTTTCATTGCAGAGCTTGTCAATATCTGGCCAGCGCTTTGACATGCTCTTGAAGCCAAACTTACTACATAAAGAGTATCTTGGCAAAGAATTGGATTCTATATAAAAAAAATGGAAGGGTGAGGAAAAGGAATCTTCCAAAGCGACTTTTGAATCTACACAGAATATCATCCATGTAAGAATGATAAGTCATTACCAAGCAGGTAAGCAACAAAACATGATTGGAGCCTCCAAGAGATTCCTGCAGCATCCGAGTGAGTTTGCCTTCTCGATAAGGCACACGCTTTTCATTTGTGTTCAGAGCATACACCACGTTCATAATGGCATATAAAGACTTGTTTATTCTAGTACTTTCAGTAAGCGTATTTCCATCTTTGCTACTTCTTCTAGAATCCTCATAGCCTGAGAGCATAATAATATACGATGAAGATAACTAAAAAGCAATTATTGAGCATAGGAGAAGATCTCTACAATTTTTGAAGGTTTAGGACTGGCTGACCTGCCAAATCCACAAAGTTCATCAAATTGGGACATTTACTACCCTGGATGTCATTCGCAGATGCTATATGTACCATTAAACCTTTGTGACTCCTTTTGGGCATTTGGAGTGGTGTCTTTTGTGCTGAATAGCATGGTGCAGTCCAACAAGCGCATAGATCATGAAAGTGTGAAATGGAATCCACAGTGACCTGCGTACAAGAAAAGAAGAGAACGATCTTAACCATAACAATGTGCAAATTGTTAATATTTTACTATCATAATTGGATTAGATTACTTTAACTTGCCTTAGAAAGTCCTTTGAGCTTTATTTTCCCCTGAGAATCTTCAAGCACTTGAACTTCAGGACGATTAGGATCCAAAAGATCATATATATGATCCTGGAACACCTCGTAAAAGGAAACGAAGACCATTACCTCTTTCTTCCCATCCTTTGTTTGCGAAAGGATCTCACCTATTGCCATTGCTGCCAAACCTTGTTTGTCCACAGAACCCTACAACAGATAGAAACAATATCCTCAGTTTCAAAGTAACATAAACTTATTATTAGAGAACCCACTTGTTAGGTAAATACACATAAGACAAACCTGGATTGTGTGGGTTTTTCCACTTCCTCTTGCCCCATATGCAATAATGGATGCATTTTGACCACTGAGAACTTCTGATATTAGTGGTTTTACCTCTCTTGAGAATACTACAGCATTATCCTCGCCTTGTTCATAACAATTATCTAATTCATATATATCTTTACGACTGCAAAAATACTAGAATATCTCAGATTTTTTCACCCAAACAAGATGAATTCAATGTCACAAGAAACAAAGTGAGATACAAGTGATATCTAATTCATATATTTTCACCATTAACCCAAAGAAAACCAAGCTCAATTCAGTGTCACAAGAAACAAAGTAATATACAAAATACATTAACAAATGGGTATCTTCAAAATTTGCCCAAGAAATCATAGAATCTCACATGATTATTTCTAGAACAGGATCTAACAACCCAATGGCCAACATATAGTCAAATCCATGGGTGGATCTAGCCTATTGGAAGTGGGGCAGTCAAACACACTGCCTTGGCTTGAACCACTAACTAAATTCTTTACCCGAATTCGGCTGGTAACAATGGTCCATCATGTTTCATCGTTTGTAGCTAAAACAAACTAAATGGAGTATCGATTAAAATCACAATGGAATAAGCATAATTTAACCCAACATAACATGGAAACCACTTTGTGGTAGTCTTATTTCTGTTACTATCTGTTGGTTTTGTTACTACCTTTTATTTTGTGTTCTTTTATTATATCTTTTCTAGCCTGTTTTGTCTTGAGCCGGGGATCTATCGGAAACAACCTCTCTACCTCACCTCTGAGGTAGTGGTATGGACTGCATACACTCTACCCTCCCTAGACCCCACTTTGTGGGACTACACTAGGTATGTTGTTGTTGTATAACATGGAAATCACAAAATATCAAAACAATTGAAAATTGAACTGGTAAAAAAAGATGTTCCTCAAAGAGTCACCAAAAACATTACCTACTCCCTTCATCTCCAAACGAAATTGTAACTTTACCAGACGAATCGGAATCGCTCTCTTTGGGCCTGGAAACAGTGACCCACGGCTTCGAATCTCGGCCGGATAATTCAGATTCATGATCGGTAAATCCTCGAATTTTTCCAACAATTCGCACCCTCCGTGAGATTCTGGGGCCGGCGTTGAGTTTCAGGCGATTCGAATCGGGTGTGGACAAAGCCATGGAAGAATATTCAGGGATTGAAAATTTACAAATTTTGAAAATTGGATGAATTTACAATGAGAGTGGATGAGTAATGAAGTGTTATTTTGTCTAAAGAGAAATAGCCGTTAGGGTTTGATTTTCAAATTCTTCGTTCTCTCCTCTCTGGCGCTCTTCCACGCTCCTCTGAACGACACGCTATAGGTGATCCGATTTTCGTCTTTTTCAAAAAAAAAAAAGAAGGGGGAGGGGGAGAATTTTTTACAAATATATACAATTTAATATAAATAATTATATCTACGTACCCCATAAAAATAATTACACATGTATAACCTATTTTTACACGATATGCAAGGTTATACAATGTTATACAACATTATACATTTACTATATACAAATATATAAACTTGTATAATAATGTATAAAAAGTGTATATACAATTTTTATGCTTTTATATAAAATTATACGTACTATATATACCTATGCAAAAAATATTAAAATGTCTATCCATAATAAGATCACACTACTCTAAACCCACATGCTCTCAAATTTTGATTCACTTCGAGTATTGCTATTTCTTTTAAGAACCTAGCAGCTTTCAAAAATTTGAGAAATCCATATGTTCTCAAAATAATCTAGCAGCTCAATGGCTCGGCCGTCGATGATGCTCTCGATGAAAACATCAACATGTAGCATGCGAAAAATTAAGCCATTTAATGTAAATATTTAAAGTTAGATCAAAAAGTGTAGTAACTTTATCTAATGCTTATATAATGTAATTTTTTCAAAAAAAAATAAAAATAAGTTATGGAGTAAAATGTAATTTCCGATAAATACATTTTAAAGTAATTTTGGTCCTTTAAATTTATTAAAAGTGAGCTTTTTAGTTTTTATTAAAATATTTTACAAACTCTACTTGTTAGATCTAAGATAAACTATAAAAAGGATTTAAGAAGAGCTCACATTTAGATAGGTAGTTTATGATATTTTTGATTTATTTTTTGAGTTTGGTATAACTTTTTGAGGTATAATGTATGCTTTTTTAAAATTTATTTTTGCTGTATGACACAATTTTTAGTATTAAATTTTTTGAGATTTGTCAATGCTTTTCTAGTATTTCTGATTATCTTTGCAAGAATTTCATAAAATTCAATAGCCAACGTTTGTTACATATTTGAAAAAAGAGGCTTAAATACATAGCTAGCCTCTTAAATTTGTCAGGATATTTCATTTAAACACTCAAACTAAGCTTTATTTTAACTGAACACTTGAACTCCTAATAAAGTGTTTCAATTGGACACTTTCAATTTAGATTTTAAAAATAAATTTGTGCATGTTTTCATTCGTCTGTTAGATAATTAAGTTAATCAGATAAAATATGTCATCTCCTTTTATTATACACATCAATCTCAAGTATAAAAATGTTTGAGGTTTAAAATTTGAGCGAAACACTAAATTGGCAAAGAACTATTTGCTTAACTAATTCTATAATAAAACAAAATAGCAATACTATAAATTTTATTAATGATCTTAAAATATAATAGAAATTCAATTTGTTTTTCTTCAAAAGTAGGTGCAATGCAAGAGAAATTCATTTTTTTTCCTTCAAACAAAAGGGGTTAAAAATAGGAATAAAATTCCTAAGCAGATTGCCCTTCTATAAGATGCACTTCGTCAGTAAGAAAAGTGGTTGAATGGTCATTTTGGGTAATTTATGATAATTAGATTATTTTAAATAAGAAATTTCAATTCAATGAATATTTTGTCTAATTTTTTTATTTTAAAAGAAAAAAATAAACAAAATATTCATCGAGTTAAATTTCTTACATAAAACCACTTATGTTTTACTACAAAAGTGGCTAT
>QJPP01000152.1:0-102600 GCA_003996215.1 Jaltomata sinuosa
AACCTGATCATATTTGCATAGTAGGAAGAGTATCAAGAATATAAGAATATGACTTACCTCTGTACTATCTTCAAGTCATAAATAACTGGGGATATTTTTTCCTCATTTCTTCCTCGGCTTCCCACGTCATTTCCTCAATATTATTATTTCTCCACAACACCTTTACTGAGGCTACTTCTTTGGTTCTGAGCTTCCTAACTTGACGATCTAGGATAGAAATTGGTACTTCCTGATAGGATAAATCTTCAGAAAGTTGAACATCTTTAATAGGAATAATACGTGAAGGATCTCCTATGCACCTTCGTAGCATCGATACATGAAATACAGGATGGACTGTCTCCAATTCTGTGGGTAAATCTAGCTCATATGCCACTTTTCCTACCCTCCGAATGATCCTGTATGGTCCAATATATCTTGGACTAAGCTTTCCCTTTTTTTTTTTTTTTATAACGCCTTTCATGGGCGAAACCTTTAGGAAAACCCAATCACTAATATTAAATTCCAAATCCCGACGTCGCACATCTGCATATGATTTCTGCCTACTCTGGGCTGTTAGTAATCTTTCTCAGATTAGCTTCACCTTCTCCATTGCCTGATTAACTAGGTCTGGCCCTAATAATCCTGCTTCTCCAATTTCATACCATCCAATTGGTGATCTACACTTTCGCCCGTATAAAGCCTCATAAGGAGCCATTTGAATGCTTGCATGGAAGCTATTATTATAAGCAAACTCAATTAGTGGCAAATGGTCATCCCAACTCCCTTTAAAATCTAGTACACAAGCTCGTAGCATATCTTCGAGTGTTGGAATAGTGCGTTCAGCTTGTCCATCTGTCTGTGGATGAAAAGCTGTACTGAGACTTATTTGAGTACCTAAGCCTCTCTGGAAAGACCTCCAGAAATTTGTTGTAAACTGAGCACCCCTATCTGAAATGATGGAAATTGGGACACCATGAAGTCAAACTATTTCACTAATATACAACTTGGCATAATCTTCAGCAGTATAAGTTGTCCTGACTGGCAAAAAGTGAGCTGATTTTGTAAGTCTATCTACAATAACCCATATGGAATCATACTTCCGATAAGTATGGGGTAAGCCTGTAATAAAGTCCATGTTGATCACCTCCCATTTCCAGGTAGGTACACTATACTTTGAGTTAGACCTCCGGGTCTCTGGTGTTCAATTTTTACCTGTTGACAATTCGGGCATTGGGCTACAAACTCTGCAATATTTCTCTTCATATTATTCCACCAATAAATCTGTCGAAGATCATAATACATCTTCGTCGCTCCTGGATGGATTGAATAGCGGGAATAGTGAACTTCTGCCAAAATTTTCTCCTGAAGCTCCCCGACATTAGGTACACATAAACGACCTTGATATCTCAGAACCCCATCTTCCTTAAGCTCTATTAGTGGTTGCTTCTGTTGTGGAATTTCCTCCCTCAATCTTACTAATTCTGGATCATCATATTGTCTTTCCTTTACCTCTGTCATAAGTGAGGATTCCGCTGTGCTTTGAATAACAACTCCCCATTACCTTGGTCTAGTAGTCGAACCTGCAAATTAGCTAATTGATGTAGTTCTCTTGTCATCTCAATCTTTCTATTTTCCACGTGGCTCAAGCTTCCCATGGATTTGCGGCTAAGTGCATCGGCCACTACATTGGCCTTCCCTGGATGGTACAAAATATCTACGTCATAATCCTTTAGTAACTCTAGCCACCTTCTTTGCCTTAGGTTTAAATCCTTCTGTTTGAATAAATACTGTAGACTTTTGTGGTCCGAAAACACGTCTACATGGACTCCAAACAAGTAATGGCGCCAAATTTTCAAGGCAAATATAACTGCTGCCAATTCAAGATCGTGAGTAGGGTAATTTTGTTCGTGCTTTCTTAGTTGTCTCGAGGCATAGGCAATAACTTTACCATGTTGCATTAAAACGCAACCTAACCCAATCCTTGAAGCATCACAATAAACAACATAACCTTCTGTGCCCTCTGGCAGAGTTAAGACAGGTGCTGAAGTAAGCCTGTCCTTCAACTCCTGAAAACTCTGCTCACATGCATCAGACCACTGGAACTTGGCAGCTTTATGAGTCAACTTTGTCAATGGTGCAGATATAGAAGAAAACCCTTCTACAAACCTTCGGTAATAACCTGCTAAGCCCAAAAAACTACGGATCTCTGTAGCATTCAAGGGCCTCGGCCAATTCTTTACTACTTCAATCTTTTGGCCGTCAACTCTAATACCGTCGTCTGTAATTATATGGCCAAGAAAAGCCACTGAAGTCAACCAAAACTCACATTTGGAGAACTTCGCATATAATTTATGATTCTGAAGTGTTTGCAATACTGCACGTAAATGATCAGCATATTCGGCTTTGGACCGCGAGTAAATCAGGATATCGTCAATAAATACGATCACGAATACATCTAGGAATGGCTTGAATACCCGATTCATTAGGTCCATAAAAGATGCTGGGGCATTAGTAAGCCCAAAAGACATTACTAGAAATTCAAAGTGGCCAAGGTGAAAGGTCGCTCAGAAACTGAGAGTGAAGCTAGACTTTCCATACTCACCGCCTTCCGACTCAAGGCATCCACTACCATGTTTGCCTTGCCCGAATGGTATAAAATAGTGAAATCATAGTCCGTCAACAACTCAATCCATCTCCTCTGCCTCGAGTTCAGCTCCCGCTGACTCGTGATGTACTGAAGACTACGGTTATCATTGAATATCTCACAATGAACTTCATATAGATAGTGCCTCTAAATCTTGAGCGCGAAAGCTACTGCCGCCAACTCTAAGTCGTGAGTTGGGTAGTTGCGCTCGTGAACCTTCAGCTGTCTCAACGCATATGCTATAACTCGACCCTGATGCATCAACACACAACCAAGACTGACTCCTGAAGCATCACAATACACGGAGAAACTCTGACCCTCAACCGGCAAAGTCAGAACTGGAGCTAAAGTCAATAAGGCCTTAAGCCTCTGGAAGCTATCCTCGCACTGATCGGACCACTGAAATGGAACATCCTTCCTAGTCAGCATAGTCAAGGGTGCTTCTATGGAAGAAAATCCCACAACAAACCGTCTGTACTACTCGGCTACCCAACAAAGCTACGAACCTCAGTAGGAGTAGTAGGTCTAGGCCAATCACGAACCACAGAAATCTTACTCGAATCAACTCTAATCCCATCCTTAGACACCATGTGCCCTAGGAATGCTACTGACTTAAGCCAAAACTCACACTTTGAGAACTTGGCATAAAGCCGATGATCTCTCAAGGTCTGAAGTACAGTCGTCAAGTACTGCTCATGCTCATCCCTACTTCTTGAGTATATCAGAATGTCATCAATGAAGCTATCACAAATATATCCAAGTACGGGCTAAGCACCCTATGCATCAAATCCATAAAGGCTGTGGGGGCATTAGTCAACCCAAAAGACATCACCAGGAACTCATAGTGGCCATAACGTGTCCTAAATGCTGTCTTAGGGATGTCCTACACCCTAATCCTCAACTAATGGTATCCAGACCTCAAATCAATCTTTGAAAACAAGGCTGAACCCTGGAGCTGATCAAATAAGTCATCAATCCTCGCCATCGGATACCTATTCTTCACTGTGACCTTATTCAACTGCCGATAGTCAATACACATCCACATCGACCGATACTTCTTCTTCATGAACAGGACATGAGCACCCTAAGGAGATACACTCGGTCTAATAAACCCCTTAGCTAACAAATCCTGGAGATGCTCCTTAAGCTCTCTCAACTCAGTAGGAGCCATACAGTAGGGAGGAACAGAAATGGACCTGGTGCCTGGCTCTAACTCAATAGTGAAATCAATATCTCTCTCAGGTGGAAGGCCTGGTAGGTCAGTAGGAAACACATCTAGGAAGTCTCTAACCACAGGAATGGACTCAGGGGATGTAGGGTCAACACTAGCATCTCAAACATATGCTACATAAGCTAAAAACCCATGAGAAATCAACTTTCTAGCTTGAAGACAAGAGATAATCCCAGATGGTGCATGGATAACAGAACCCTGCCACACAATCGGGGACACACTGGGCATGGCTATGGTCACAGTCTTGGCATAACAATCCAAGATCGCATGGTGAGGGGATAACCAGTCCATTCCCAGTATCACATCAAAGTCTAACATATCAAGTATTATCAGGTTAGCCCAAGTCTCCAAATCACCAACAAATATCACACAAGATCTCACAATCCGATCCAGTATTAAAGAATCTCCTACTGGGTCAAAACAGAAACAACAACAGATAATGGCTCACTAGCCAACCCTAAACAAGGTAGAAAGTAGGCAGATATATAAAAAACAAGTGGATCCAGGATCAAACAAAGCATAAGCTGGCTGATGACATACATAAATCGTACCTGTGATCATGGCATCTGAGGCCTCTGCCTCCGGTCTCCCAGAGACCGCATAGAACTGACAATGACCTCCACCTGCCCGACCGCCATCCCTACCACCTGCTCTTCCATGTGGGACACCACCCCTAGCCTGACCACCACCCTCTCTAGCCAGAGGATGAACTGCTCATAACTTCTCAACCGGCTAAACTATACCCCTGAGGGCAATCTCTAGAAAAATGACCAATCATACCACAAGTATAACAAGCCCCTGACGACCTACTCGGTTGGGATGAACCAGCAGAACCCGAATGGCCACCATAGCTTGATGTCCCAGAATCTGTACCTCTCGATAGCTGACTACTGTGACCTTGATGACTGCCTTGACTCTGCTCAAACTGAGAACCAGAAGCCTGAAGTGAAGCCTAAACCGGTTGACTGGACTGACCCTAGTTCTGCTGTGGCTGATAACCTTGGCCCCACTGGCCTGAACCTCTACCCCCATGCCTGGAACAATGTAGCCATCCTGATGACGAGGTCTCTTATCTATGCCCCCCTGATCAGGTCATTGTAAGTCCTTCACAGTATGGGTATAGTCAGTGATAACCTAAAATAATCGACCGCCGGCAACCAGTATCTTAGCTGGCTGCCTAATATCTAAACTCAAACCCCATACAAATCTGCTAATCCTGTCTGCCTCGGTAGAAATGATCATAGTTCCAAATGGTGCTAACTGATGAAAACATGTCTCATACTCTGAGACGGTCATAGAATCCTGCATAAGTCGAGTAAAATGCTCTATGCGACGCTCACAATCACTGTGAGGTAGGAACTTGGCCATAAATACCTCATAGAACTCATACCAAGTCAAATGAGGTGATGTCGAAGGCCTGCAAGAAACATGTTCCCTCCACTATAAGTTTGTTGTACACTCCAGGTGATATAAAGTATAGCCAACCCGTGAGTCTCCAATAAGCCCAAATGATGTGGCATCTCCTTACAGGTGGTGATAAAGTCATGTGGGTCTTGACCCGACATACCAGTAAATCTCGGTAGTGCCAATCTCAGAAATCTACCCAAGGCCTTCTGCTTCGTCTCTGTCATAGTAGGGCGAGGAGTAAGATGTTGTGCAACCGATGGAACTGGAATGACCTCGGCACGAGGAGCCGCAGTAGCGGGCTGCACTCCTAAGCTATGAACACCCAGGGCTGCCCCCGAGTGGATATCTGGGCTGTCTCAGAAGGACGCTCCCCAATAATACCCAGCAACTGAATAAGTAAACCCCAAATATTCGAAGACTGAGCTGGGGCTGAGCTAGCACAAAACTAGTGCTGGAGATAGTGGTACCTGGGCTGCCCATGGGTTCATATGTTGCTGCTCTGGAGCTAACTCTAGCTCATAGTCAAACTCTGGATCTACCTCAACTGTAGCAGCTCTAGCAGGTGCCGCTGCTCTGGGGAACGCACGACCCCTACCTCTACCCTTGCGACCACCCTGACCCCTAGTTGGAGTGGGAGGTGCAGGGGCAGGAGGCTCTCCTCCTCTCGAAGCTGACGATCTCGTACGAACTATCTGTGGAAGAGTGAACCAGAATAAGTGAGATTTCTAGAAACTTTCAAGGATACTACGCATGAAAGAGAAACAAGAAAGGTCCATTTTCCTAAGATGTCAATATAGCCTCCCGAAGATTGAGTACGGACGTCTCCGCCCCGATCCGCAGGACTCTACTAGATATTGGCTCCTATACCGATGACACTGGTGAACCTAGGGATTTGATACCAAGCTGTCATGACCCAATTTTTCATTCCTGATGGCACCTACAACCCCTCAGTAGGCGAACCAATCCCCGTAGCCTAGAACAGTTAGTAATGGGCTACCTTCTAACAGTTCAAGCAAAAGATTTGATACATAAGCGGAAGCAAGGGCATAAGGAAAAGAAAATAGATACAAGAAAGATATAAGAAAAGAGGAATCTAAACCAACCCAAAAGACCTGGTATCATAGCATATAAGAGCCGAGCTACATTAGGAGTACAAAGGTCCAAAAGTAATATATACATAATGTCTCCGAAACTATAAGAGTACAAAATACAACAAGGATAAACTAAAGTCAAGCTCTGAACGCCAAGAGCTCACCCTCAGCCTGGATGGTCCAAAAACAACACCCCATACGAGTCTCTGGCACTCTAACGGCGATGGCCTACACTAGGATCTGTACCAGAAGATGCAGAGGGTAGGGTGAGCACCAAATGCGAAGCATAAGGTACCCAGTAGGTATCATAGGTCGACTGGGCACATATAAGGTAAAAGAGCAATAACAGACAGAATAGAAGTAAATAGTCACAGAAATTAATGAAAAGGTAAACAAAAACTAGCCAGAGGGAAGACAATAGAAAGCATTATATAAGGCTAGCAAGTAAGATCTATACACACAGGCACATGTGAAAGTAAGAAATAACGCACCTGGGATCCTTGCAATAACAATATATACATGATGAGTTCTAGAAATGGATGGTATACCGGTAACCTCAAGTATAAAGAATGAGAGAGAAGAATAAAGGTAGACATGCTCAGAAAATAGGGATTAAAAACCAGCCAAAACATACCAATCTCGAATCCAGAAGTAATAGCCTAGCAGATTCCAACTCTACACGTATAACCATAATAGAGGAAAATTTTAAAATAAAATAACGAGAGTCTACCTACAGTCCCCTGGCCGCCCATACAATCGAGGAACACAATCAAGTGAAAACAAACCCTCCGACATCCCATACTACCAGAGCGTACAATCAACAAATAGCAAACAAGGGTGGAACCTCAAACAATGAATGATATGATGCATGATAACCTCAGGGGGGAATAGAACCTCTGTATATACCTCATCCGGTGCCGATCGGGCCCAGTAGGTAGATTCCATGGAAGAACTCAACCCGTGTACCTCTAATCCACCGTATACCCTTCCCTCCGCAAATGCAGCCTAAAGCCTCAGGCCTGGAGAGGCAAGGTCCATGGAGATCCCGAACCCCATACTATAACTCAAAATCAAAACGTGTCCTCCGAAATTGAGTTCGGGTTCAAGCCAGTGGCTAAGTCTTAAATATGCATGCCTAGACCCTGTCTAGGACTAAAGCAGCTATAAGATGTCTCAAAAACCCCTCCATGGGCGCCCGGGTATAACCGGGTCTAAAACAATAGTAAAATATCTCAAATGCTCGACCCGACCGAGTTTAAAGTCATTTCAAATCAGTAAGAAAACTTAGCTAGCACTCCGACCCGATCGAGTCTAGCAATAGTAGAAAAATCATGATAAAACCATATTTTAACCTTCTTTTACCCCAAGAAGATCTACATATCAAGTCAAATCATTTCCAAATCCAATTTCATCAAAAATGGGCCCTCGTGGCCATGCAAGTTTAAGAAAACAGTCCCAGTAGGCCCGAAGCCAAAACCATAGTAAAATGTGGGAAAATATCTTTATATGCATGGAAATGATACGATCAACACATAATCGCTGCAAAGCAGCTCATAACAACCTATCGGCCCTGCATAGGCTCCCGAAGCTACTCAGCAAGCATAACCAACCTAGAAGGATAATTCTATGTCCGCGACTCACAAACATTCCCAATGATCCCATCGTCTATTTTCCAGAGTCAACAAGTCCTCACAGGACCACAAGGATAATAATATCAAGTAACAAGAGTACTATACACAACGAAGGAAAGAAATTGGACGGATCATGAAAAAATGGTCAAGGTCTATGGTACCAACCTAATAACCCAACCCAAGGACACCAACTAGAACAATTTTACCTGATATATGCTAAGTTGAGGAGTTTAAACTGTAACCTACTTGTAGTCCGACAATAAGCTGCAGGAACGATGTTACCCGAGGCCGAGCTTCTCCGAGAAGCTTCAAATGAGAATCAAACTATAAAATTCATAAATAAAATGTTAAGATGAGTCTAACGATACCCATATTGCTACAATTGTAGCCGCATTGATATCCGGGTTGAAAGTGGGCCCGCGGAGCCCACGCCCGAAACCAAAAATAAAAAGAACCATGATGACCCCAACGACGCCAAGAAGGCATGCTCCGAATTTGAGCACAATTGGCCCAGAAGAGGCGCCAAAACAGCCCGCTCAACTTGGGGTTTAAATATGGAATTTAAGAACTAAAAATTGGAAATTTGGCGAGAATTACCTACCAAAAGGGCAAAATTTAAGCCAAGACGTGCAATTCTTCGCACCCACGAACATGCACAAGCTTAGGGGCAGAATCTACCACAAAATCCAAGGTTTAGATATGAGCATCAATGGAGAAAAGACAAGGAAGCAAGTTAGGGAAGAAGACTTACCAAGATACGAAGGAGCACGGATAATCGACGAACAATTAATTCCCCAAGGCTTAGTTTTGATTTGGAGAAAAATGGTGGAGAGAATTTTGAGTTTTAGAGTGAGAAAGGTGTGGAGCAATTGCTGGAAAAATGAACATTCAACAATTTATAACTACTGGAAAATTGCCAGTGCCATCGGCACTGAAGGCCTGCTACAGGCCAGCGCGATCGCGCTGCCTGGGCGCCGTTGGCGCTGAAGCTGGCCTGCAACTATTTTTCTGCAATTTTTAAAAACTCTTTGGGGCATTCTGGGCACAATCAAAATTTGATATTCAAAAATAAATAATGCTAATAGAGTGGAAATGATGTTCCAGACTCAACAGAATCGATGAAACTTCCATACGAGGTTGTTTCAGAGAAATGTTGACCCAAGTAAACACTAACGAAAAGAAACTCAAAGGTCCAAAATGAGTCTAGCTCACCCGGAACCCAAACCAACCACCTTCCTAGCCCAAACTCAACATTTCGGAGCTGATGGAATCATCGGATTGATAATCCGACACTCTGATCATCGAAAGTCACCCGAAGTTATACTTTAACTCCAAATAGCCTGAAAACTGAGAAAACAACACAAAACATTCTTACGCCTCAACTAAAGGTACAACTAGACCAAACTCAAAGCTCCGGAGCTAACGGAACTATCTGAATTCAATTCCGAGTACGTTAGATAAGAATGTTGACTAAAGTCTATGATATTCTAAGTTTAAGCTCTAAAATAGGAAAACGGCCAAAACGACCAAACGAATGACCAAGGCACTGAACTACCGGTCTCAGCAAGCCATAAATGACTTGGGGCCACTATAGAAAAGCTCTAACAGTACAATAAATGTGTAAACACGAATATGACCAGAATGGTCATCACAGGTATGAATGATATTTAATCCCACAAAGCATATCAATATAGCATAAATGATCTCAAGAGTCAAGGATCTCAATTCCACCCAATATTCGGAGTGCTTCATGAAATATGATCAAATAAGCAAAATAATTTTTAGTGAGGTTTATGGCTAATCAAAGTAGCATTTCAATATCATAAAACGAGTTTAATTCAAGTCAACTCAGGATATCAAGATCATATATATAACACTTTAACTAAGCTAAATAATCACATGAAATTGTCACGCACCGAGGCTACCCCTAGATGCAACACAATGCTTAGTATCACAAGTGACCCCATGCTAACTCATGGTCTGGCATGACTGAGCATTTCTGAATAAAATACTAAGTGAGCAAAAGCTAAACTAGTTTAAATAATAAGTTTGGAAAATAATCCAATAGTCATCAGATCTGAATATATTTAAAAATATAATAATAGTCTGAACAACACTAACTGCAAAAGCTGAAACTAATACTATGTTTGAAAGCATCTATCTGACATGAGTTGCTGGGACAAGCCCCTAGCTAACTCTAAAAGTCTGAAAACTAAAATTAAAGCCTGGACAAGTAAGCATAAATCTAGTCCTTGAAGAATGAGGACTCACCCATTTAGCTGCTGAAATAACCGGAGAATCGCATTAAGCATGATATGGATACTGAACGCCTGAACCTATATCATAATAGGATGTAGTACAAAAGTATGTGTCAGTTCTTTAAATGTACTGAGTATGCAGGATATATGCAAAACTGTATACATAAATACTGAACACGGATAATATACTGAACATGAAACTGAAGGATAAACTGATGCAATGACCAATTATTTAACATGAACTGTAACATGCTGAACTGAACTGAATATTGAATACAAGGTCAATGCATGTACTGAATCTGAATTGTGGAGCTACTATTAACCAACATACCCCAAGCTAAGCTAACTATGGGGCCAACCTGTAATCCTAGCTGGGAGGGTATTCATACCTTGACAAGGGTACAAACATAATATGGCATGGATCTACTAATCTGATGTCCAACAAGGGACTAGGGTGTCAAGCCTAAACTGATGGGTGACCCCTTTAGAATCTACGGTGGCACCATAGTTTTGGGACTTAGGGACTTCTACTAAAGGTCTCAGCCTAAACTGACGGGTGAGCCTTCATCCCTTCATCCACTCGGTGCTAAGTCTACTCCAAATTGAATATGCAAGTAATGATCCCAAACTGATATACCGGATAGCTCAAATACTGATTATTCTGAGAATGCATAATAATAATACTAAAAGCTGATAGCATTATAATCATGAAGTATGACTGACTGAAACATTTGACTATCATGCTTAAATTCAAAATCCAAATATTAACAACATACTAGGGTTGTAGAATTCTAAGTATATACCTATCTTAGATTCCCAAGAATACATATAATGGATTCCATACACAACAACAAAAACTGAGATATAATGAATTCATAGAACCCTAGGACTGAAGAACTAACTGAAACTGAAGAACTGGACTGTATCTAGGGACTTAATGGGTGAAAGAGTCCCATTTATCAAATTCCATATACCTAGAAGAAGATTCTACAGAGGAATTCTTAGATTGAAGCTTGAACCTTGAAGAAACCCCCTGCTTATTCTTGAGAGGAAGAAGCATTTCTTTTCTCCCAATTTTACTAAGTATCGATATAGTCTGAGGGTACGAGGGGGTTTGGTAGTTTTAGGCTTAAAATATCCTTAGGCTTAGTAAAGCAACATAGCTTAGCTTTTAAAAAGGATAGGAAAAGTCTAGAATACAATTGAAATTAAATTAGAAAACTGCTGAAAAGAATTCACGACTTGAGTTCCACGAGTGGGAATCACGATCCATGGAACCCCATCATGGTTCCTAGACCCTTTGTCATGCTGCACATCTGAGATCTATAAATTGGGTTCACAACTCATGGAACCATCCACGGTCCATAGAACCAGTTTGTGGTTCCTGAGGGATTGATTACCCTCAGGTATGAGTTTCACGAGTGGAGTCCATGGCTCGTGGACTGTTCCATGGTTCATGGTTCCACTTCATGAACCTGACCCAAAATGGCTAGCTTCTATCTGAGTTCCATGGATGCCTTCCACAGTCCGTGTAAACCATCCGTGGTTCTGGCTGGGACTTTGGAAAATTTCATTTTCTTATTTTTCTGAGCTGGTCCTGGGCTTGGAAATCCTGGGGTGTTACAATATCTCCCCCTTGGGATCATTCATCCTCGAATGAAGACTAAACAAGCTGGTTTTGGAGGAAAATAGTTGCAATCCCTACCAAATGAGTTCTAAGAAGCTGAATTCTGACTGAATTGAGTGCTAAGTATATGAAAGCATGCTGAAAATACTAGAATAGATGAGAAACATGATATTGAGATTGAAGTACACATGAGTAAACTGGGAAGCTGGAGAGGAATTATTACCTCAAGCTGAAGCTGGGTCGGAGGGAAAGAGGTGAGGGTACATGGCTATCATGGCTGCTTCTGCTTCCTAAGTAGCTCCCTCAATGGACGGATTCCTCTATAGGACTTTTACTGAAGTGACCTTCTTATTTCTTAACCTACGAACGTGAAGGTCAAGAATCTCAACTGGAACCACTTCATAGGTAAGGATATCTTTCATAACCACACTCTCTAATGGCATAATTGATGCCAGATCGCCAACACACTTTTTCAACCAAGAAACATGGAACACTGGATGAACCGCTTCTAGTTCAGCTGGCAACTCTAACTCATAACCATATTATCAACCCTCTTCAGGATTCTGTAAGGAACTACGTATCTGAGACTGAGCTTCCCTTTCTTGCCAAATCTCATCATACCCTTCATATGTGACACCTTCAGAAAAACCCAATCATCAATCTCGAACTCTAGGTCCCTTCTCCTCACATCTGCATAGGACTTTTGACGACTCTGAGAAGTCTTTAATCGTTCTCTAATGAGCTGAATGTTATCCATAGCCTCATGAACCGAATCTGGCCCAATCAAGGCTTCTTCACCTACTTCAAACCAGCCAACCGGTGACCTACACCTACGCCCATAAAGTGCCTTATACGGGTCCATCTGAATGCGGGAATGGAAACTGTTATTGTAGGTAAACTATATGAGAGGTAAGTGATCATCCCAACTTCCTTTGAAATCGATCATACAAGACTACAACATATCCTCTAAGGTCTAAATGGTACGCTCCACCTGACCATCCGTCTGTAGATGAAATGATGTGCTGAGGTTTACCTGTGTACCAAGACCTTTCTAATATGATCTCCAGAAGTGAGATGTAAAATGAGTAACCCTATCTGAGATGATAGACAAGGGAACCCCATGCAACTTGATTATCTCATAGGTGTAGAGTCTGGCATAATCCTCTACTGAATCTGTAGTCTTAACTGCTAAGAAGTGAGCTGACTTAGTCACCTTTTCCACTATCACCCAAATGCAGTCATGCAGCCTACGAGTATGAGGTAAACCCATAATAAAGTCCACGTTGATCAATTCCCATTTCTATCTAGGAATACTAATATCCTAAGTCACACCTCCCGATCTTTGATGTTCTACTTTCACCTGCTGACAATTAGGACACTTAGCCATAAAATTCGCGATGTCCCTCTTTATGCCATTCCACCAATAGACTTCTCATAGATTATGGTACATCTTAGTGGCACCAGGATGAATAGAGTATCTGGAACTATGAGCCCCTGTCAGGATCCGCTACCTCAACTCATCCATATTAGGAACACACAAATGACCCTGGTAGCGAAGCACACCATCTCCCACTTAGGAGAAAACCTCTACCCTCTACTAATGGACCACACCCTTTAACTGAAGTAATATGGGATCACTATCTTGCTTCTCCTTTACCTCAACCACAAAAGAAGATTCTGGCCCATTCTGAACTATCACACCAGCATCTGCTTTGTCCGTAAGGCAGACTCCTAAGCAAGAAAGCCTATGAACATCCTTAGCTAATTCCTTCTTTTCTTCCTCAAAATATGACACACTACCCATACACAGTCTGCCGAGGGCATCAACTACTATATTGGCCTTACCCAGATGGTAGAGAACATTCATATCGTAGTCCTTAAGGAACTTAAGCCATCTCCTTTGACAAAGATAGTACACAACAAAACCCTCTGGTAGAGTTAAAACAGGAACTGTGGTCAACCTAGTCTTCAACTCTAGGAAGTTTTTCTCACATTCATTTGACTACTAGAACTTAACATTTTTCTGAGTCAATCTGGTCAAAGGGGCAGCTATGGTTGAAAATCCTTCAACAAATCTCCTATAGTAACTATCCAAATCCAAGAAGCTTTTGATGTTTGTCGGAGAGATGGGTCTAGGCCAGTTCTTCAGTGCCTCTATCTTCTTCGAATCAACTCGAATGCCCTCACTAAACACCACATGACCAAGGAAAGCAGCTGATCTCAACTAGACTTCACACTTACTAAACTTTGCAAATAACTGGCGATCCTTGAGAGTTTGCAGCACAACTCTCAAATGATTTGCATTCTCCTTCTCACTTAGAAAATATACAAGTATATCATCGATGAAAATAATGATGAACATGTCCAAATACTGCTTAAACACCCTGTTTATTAAATCCATGAAGCAGCATGAGCATTCATTAGTCCAAAAAACATAACTATAAATTCATAGTGACCATACCGAGTTATGAAGGTGGTCTTCGAAATGTCACAATCTCTGACTCTGAGCTGATGATAGCTGTATCTAAGGTTTATCTTAGCAAAGCAACTAGGACCCTGAAGTTGGTTAAACAAGTCATCTACCCTAGGGATAGGATACTTATTCTTGATGTTGACTTTGTTCAACTAATGGTAGTCGATACACATCCTGAGAGAACCATCTTTCTTATGCACGAAAAAAACTAAAGCACCTCATGCATGGAGAGATGCTGGGTCTAATGAAGACCTTATCCAGAAGGTCTTTCAACCATTCCTTCAATTCCTTAAGCTCAGCTAGAGCCATCCTATAAGGTGGAATTGAGATAGGCTGGGCATCTGGATGGAGATCTATTCCGAAGTCAATTTCCCTTTTGGGAGAAACTCTAAAAAGATCTTCTGGAAATACTTCTGGAAACTCACTAACCATTGGAACTGACTAAAGAGTTGGCATCTCAGAATCTGAATCCTTGACCCTGACAAGATGATATCTGTACCCGTTGGAAATCAATTTTCTAGCCTTAAGATATGAGATGAACTAACCTACATGCACTGAGGTATTGACCTTCCATTCTAAGACTGGTTCATTTGGAAACTGGAACCAAACTATTCTAGTTCTTTAATAAACTGAGGCATAATAGGAATGTAATCAATCCATGACTAGAATAATATTGAAGTCAGTCATTTCTATATCTACATGATATGCGAAGGTGACTTTCTGAGAAATTGTGACTGAATAATTTTTGTATACTCGTCTAGCTTTAACTAGGTCACCAACAGGAGTAGAGACTGTGAAAGGTTTTGGGAGAATTTTTGGACTAACACTGATGTATATATCTATATAGAAATGTCACAAAAGAAAGTGTAGCTCCACGATCTAGTAATGCATAAACATCAGTATGAAAAACTCATAACGTACTTGTGACCACATCAAGGGAATCCTCCCAATCCTATTGAGTCTGAAGAGCATAGAGCCTATTTTGGCGCTTACCGCCACCTGCACTAGATGAGGTACCTTGCTGAGTCAGGTGACCTGTTAGAGATGCTGTAGAGTTAGCCTGATTCTATGGGTGAGTATCCCTGCCCTTCTGGGCAGTCACTGGATAATCCTTCATTCTCTGGTCTGGCTTACCACATCCAAAATAGTTCCCACTACCTGCCATAAACTTACCTTGGTGGTTCCTACCACACTTCTTTCAAACTGGATGAGTGCACCCACTAGTAACACTACCTTTGGACTTAGATCCTGATGCCCTATCCTGCTGATCCTATCTAAACTTGGGCAATAGGGAGCTAGCAGAAGATGGGGCTAGAGCTGAAGAATTATAGCAGAACTGAGAGTGATTCCCAATATTTGACCTCTGCTAAGCATAACTGAAGTCACCTGTTCTAGCCCTCTTGTTGTCCTTTCCTCTCCCTTTGATTTTCTCCTTCTCACTGCTGAGCATGAGTCATCAACTTGGAGATATCCATCTCCTTCACCAGCATTTAAGTCCTGCACTCCTTGACCACATCATTAGAGACACCTGCCACAAACTTACTCAAATGTGCCCTGGGGTCAGGAACCATTGCCGAAGCATACTTTGGCAGTTGAGTAAACTTGATAGAATACTACTTCACACTCATATCCTCCTGCCTTAGATTGATGAACTCCTGAACCTTGTCTTCCATGATCTCAAGTGGAAACAACCTGTCCAGAAAAGCAGTTTTAAACTGACTCCAATCCACTGGGCCTGCATTTGCACCTCTAGCTTCCTTCCACTACTTATACCAGATGTAAGCCATTCCTTTCAACTGATAAGAGTCTAAGTCTAAACTCTCAACTAGGGTTACATCCATAATCTTAGTAACCTTTTGGATGTTGTCCAGGAATTCCCGTGGATCCTTTTCAGTCTAAGAGCCATGGGATTCTTGAGGATTCATCCGACTGAAATCTAAGACCCTAGTTGTTGTGGAGTTATTCTATGGTGGGGCTGGTGCCTCAGCCTGCTGATTCACCTGGGTAACCATGGCTTGAGCCAGCACCTGAAAAGTAGCCTTGAATTCAACATGAATGACTTGCTCATTCAAACGGTCTGCTGGAGTTGGTGGTGCTTGCTAGTTCCCATTTCTAATTCCCTTTCCCTTTCTGTTCGCTCTTTTGGGAGGCATTTTATGTAATACAAAGTGTATGAGTTAGAAGGAGGTTAAATAGAGTTCATACTCTAAAGCACAAAATGGAAGAGAAATAATGAAAGTTTTCCTAAAAATGCCTCGTAGCCTCTCCCCTATAAGTGTGGCGCGCTTCACACCCATGAAGAAGACTCTACTTGATGTAACTTTTAGACACCCTATGACACTTGAATCTTATGCTCTGATACCAAGTTTTTCATGCCCCTAGGCTACTCCCTGGATGCAACACGGTGCTTAGTGTCATAAGTGACCCCAGGCTAACCCATGGTCTGGCATGATTGAGCATTTCTGAATAAAATACTAAGTGTGCAGAAGCTAAATTGGTTTAAATAATAAGTTTGGAAAATAATCCAATAGTCATCAGATCTGAATATATATGAAAATATAATAATAGTCTGAACAACACTAACTGCAAAAGCTAAAACTAATACTATGTCTGAAAGCCTCTATCTGATATGAGTTTCTGGGACAAGCCCCCAGCTAACTCTAAAAGTCTAAAAACTGACAGTAAAGCCCGGATAAGTAAGCATAAATCTAGTCCACAAAGAATAAGGACTCACCCACTAACTTGCTGAAAGAACTGGTGAATCGAATTAAGCATGATCTGGATACTAAGTGCCTGAACCTATATCATAATAGGACGTAGCACAAAAGTATGCATCAGTACTTTGAATGTGCTAAGCATGCAGAATATATACAAAACTTGATACATAAATATTGAACATAGATAATATATTGAACATAAAACTGAAGGATAAATCGATGCAATGACAAAGTATTTAACATGAACTGTAACATGCTGAACTAAACTGAATGACTGAATACTGAAAACAAGGTCAATGCATGTACTGAATATGTCCAAATACTGCTTAAACACCCTATTTATTAAATCCATGAAAGGTGCATGAGCATTCATTAGTCCAAAAAACATAACTATAAATTCATAGTGCCCATACCGAGTTCTGAAGGAGGTCTTCGGAATGTCACAATCCCTGACTCTGAGCTGATGATAGCCGTATCTAATGTTTATCTTAGCAAAGCAACTAGGATCCTGAAGTTGGTCAAACAAGTCATCAATCCTAGGGATATGATACTTATTCTTGATGTTGACTTTGTTCAACTAATGGTAGTCGATACACATCCTGAGAGAACCATCTTTCTTATGCACAAAAAAAACTAAAGCACCCCATGCATGGAGATATGCTGGGTCTAACGAAGCCCTTATCCAGAAGGTCTTTCAACCATTCCTTCAATTCCTTAAGCTCAGCTAGAGCCATCCTATAATGTGGAATTGAGATAGGCTGGGTATCTGGATGGAGATCTATTCCAAAGTCAATTTCCCTTTTGGGAGAAACTCTAAAAAGATCTTCTGGAAATACTTCTGGAAACTCATTAACCATTGGAACTGACTAAAGAGTTAGCATCTCAGAATCTGAATCCTTGACCCTGACAAGATGATATATTTACCCTTTGGAAATCATTTTTCTAGCCTTAAGGTATGAGATGAACTGACCTACATGCACTGAGGTATTGCCCTTCCATTCTAAGACTGGTTCATTTGGAAACTGGAACCGAACTATTCTAGTTCTATAATCAACTGAGGCATAATAGGAATGTAATCAATCCATGCCTAGAATAATATTGAAGTCAGTCACTTCTAGCTCTACATGATCTGCTAAGGTGACTTTCTGAGAAATTGTGACTGAGTAATTTTTATATACTCGTCTATCTATAACTGGGTCACCAACAGGAGTAGAGACTGTGAAAGGTTCTGGGAGAATTATGGACTAACACTGATGTCTATATCTATATAGAAAGTCACAAAAGAAAGTGTAGCTCCACAATCTAGTAATGCATAAACATCAGTATGAAAAACTCATAACGTACTTGTGACCACATCAAGGGAATCCTCCTAATCCTATCGAGTCTAAAGAGCATAGAGCCTATTTTGGCACTTACCTCCACCTGCACTAGATGAGGTACCTTGCTGAGTCAGGTGACCTGTTAGAGATGCTATAGAGTTAGCCTGATTCTATGTATCCCTGCCCTTCTGGGCAGTCACTGGATAATCCTTGATTCTCTGGTCTGGATTACCACATCCAAAATAGTTCCCACTACCTGCCATACACTCACCTTGGTGGTTCCTACCACACTTCTTTCAAACTGGATGAGTGCGCCCACTAGTAACACTACCTTGGGACTTAGATTCTGGTGCCCTATCCTGCTGATCTTGTCTGAACTTGGGCAATGGGGCGCTAGCAGAAGATGGGACTAGAGCTGAAGAATTATAGTGGAACTGAGAGTGATTCCCAATATTTGACCTTTGCTAAGCATAACTGAAATCACCTTTTCTAGCCCTCTTGTTGTCCTTTCCTCTCTCTTTGATTTTCTCCTTCTCACTGCTGAACATGAGTCATCAACTTGGAGATATCCATCTCCTTCACCAGTATTTAAGTCCTGCATTCCTTGACCACATCATCAGAGATACCTGCCATAAACTTACTCAAATATGCCCTGGGGTCAGGAACCATTACCGAAGCATACTTCGGCAGTTGAGTAAACTTGATAGAATACTCCTTCACACTCGTATCGTCCTGCCTCAGATTGATAAACTCCTAAACCTTGTCTTCCCTGATCTCAAGTGGGAACAACCTGTCCAGAAAAGCAGTTTTAAACTAACTCCAATCCACTGGGCCTGCATTTGCACCTCTAGCTTCCTTCCACTACTTATACCAGATGTAAGCCACTCCTTTCAACTGATAAGCGACTAAGTCTAAACTCTCAACTAGGGTTACACCCATAATCTTAGTAACCTTTTGGATGTTGTCCAGGAATTCCTGTAGATCCTTTTCAGTATGAGAGCCATGGGATTCTGGAGAATTCATCCGAGTGAAATCTAAGACCCTAGCTGTTGTGGAGTTATTCTATGGTAGGGCTGGTGCCTCAGCCTGCTGATTCACCTGAATAACCATGGCTTGAGCCAGCACTTGAAAAGTAGCTTTGAATTCAACATGAATGACTTGCTCATTCAAACGGTCTGCTGGAGTTGGTGGTGCTTGCTAGTTCCAATTTCTATTTCCCTTTCCCTTTCTGTTCGCTCTTCTGGGAGGCATTTTTTGTAATGCAAAGAGTACGAATTAGAAGGAGATTAAATAGAGTTCATACTCTAAAGCACAAAATGGAAGAGAAATAAGGAAAGTTTTCCTAAAAATGCCTCGTAGCCTCTCCCCTATAAGTGTGGCGCGCTTCACACCCATGAAGAAGACTCTACTTGATGCAACTTTTAGACACCCTATGACACTTGAATATTATGCTCTGATACCAAGTTTGTCATTCCCCTAGGCTACCCCCTGGATGCAACACGGTGCTTAGTGTCATAAGTGACCCCAGGCTAACCCATGGTCTGGCATGATTGAGCATTTCTGAATAAAATACTAAGTGTGCAGAAGCTAAATTGGTTTAAATAATAAGTTTGGAAAATAATCCAATAGTCATCAGATCTGAATATATATGAAAATATAATAATAGTCTGAACAACACTAACTGCAAAAGCTAAAACTAATACTATGTCTGAAAGCCTCTATCTGACATGAGTTTTTGGGACAAGCCCCCAGCTAACTCTAAAAGTCTGAAAACTGACAGTAAAGCCCGGATAAGTAAGCATAAATCTAGTCCACAAAGAATGAGGACTCACCCACTAAACTGCTGAAAGAACTGGAGAATCAAATTAAGCGTGATCTGGATACTAAGTGCCTGAACCTATATCATAATAGGATGTAGCACAAAAGTATGTATCAGTACTTTGAATGTGCTGAGCATGCAAAATATATACAAAATTGGATACATAAATACTGAACATGGATAATATATTGAACATAATATTGATGGATAAATCGATGCAATGACCAAGTATTTAACATGAACTGTAATATGTTGAACTGAACTAAATGACTGAATACTAAAAACAAGGTCAATGCATGTACTAAATCTGAACTGTAGGAGGTACTGTTAACCGACATACCCCAAGCTAAGCTAACTATGGGGCCAACCTGTAACCCTGGCTGAGAGGGTATTCATACCTTGCCAAGGGTACAAACATAATATGGCATTGACCGACTAATCTGATGTCCAACAAGGGACTAGGGTGTCAAGCCTAAACTGATGGGTGACCCCTTTAGAATCTACGATGGCACCATACTTTTGGGACTTAGGGACTTCTACTAAAGGTCTCAGCCTAAACTGACGGGTAAGCCTTTATCCCTTCGTCCACTCGGTGCTAAGTCTACTCCAAACTGAATGTGCAAGTAATGATCACAAACTGATATACCGAATAGCTCAAATACTGATTATTCTGAGAATGCATAATAATAATACTAAAAACTGATAGCATTCTAATCATGAAGTATGACTGACTGAAATATCTGACTAGCATCGTTAAATTCAAAATCCTAAAATTAACAACATACTAGGGTTGTAGAATTTTGAGTATATACCTATCTTATATTCCCAAGAAACATATAGTGGATTAACTATGCAACAATGGAAACTGAGATATAATTAATTCATGGAACCCTAGGTCTGAAGAACTAACTGAAACTAAAGAACTGGACTGTATCTAGGGACTTAATGGGTGAAAGAGACCCATTGATGAAATCTCACATACCTGGAAGAAGATTCTATGAAGGAATTCTTAGATTGAAGCTTGAACCTTGAAGAAACCTCCTGCTTGTTCTTAAGAGGAAGAATTATTTATTTTCTCCATTTTTACTAAGTATCGATGTAGTCTGAGGGAATGAGGGGGTTTGGGTATATTTAGGCTTAAAATTAGCCTTAGGCTTAGTAAAAAGACCTAGCTTAGCTTTTAAAAAGGGTAGAAAAAGTCTAGAATACCCTTGGAATTAAATTAGAAAAGTGCTGAAAAGAATTCGCGACCTGAGTTCCATGAGTGGGAACCATGGTCCGTGAAACCCCATTTTAGATCCTGGACTCTTTGTCATTCTGCACGTCTGAGATCCATAAACTAGGTTCACAACTCGTGGAACCATCCACGGTCCATAGAACCATTTTTTGGTTCCTGAGGGATTACTAACCCTCAGGTCTGAGTTTCATGAGAAGAGTCCATGGGTCGTGGACTATTCCATGGTCCGTGGTTCCACCTCGAGAACCTGACCGTAAAATGGATGGCTTCTGTCTGAGTTCCATGGAGGCCTTCCAAGGTCCGTGGAAACCATCCGTGGTTTTGGCTAGGGCTTTGGAAAATTTCATTTTCTTGTTTTTCTGAGCTGGTCTTAGGCTTGGAAGTTCTGGAGTATTACAATATCTCCCCCTTGGGATCATTCATCCTCGAATGAAGACTAAACAAGCTGAGTATGGAGGAAAAAAGCTGCAATCCTTACCAAATGAGTTCTAAGAAGCTTAATTTTGACTGAATTAAGTGCTAAGTATATGAAAGCATTCTAAAAATACTGGAATAGCTAAGAAACATGATACTGAGATTGAAGTACATATGAGTAAATTGGGAAGCTAGAGAGGAATTATTACCTCAAGCTGAAGCTGGGTCAGAGGGAAAGAGGTGAGGGTACTTGGCTATCATGGTTGCTTCGGCTTCCTAAGTAGCTCCCTCAATGGACTGATTCCTCAAAAGGACTTTCACTAAAGCAACCTCCTTATTTCTCAACCTACGAACCTGACGGTAAGGAATCTCTACTGGAACCTCTTCATAGGTGAGGCTATCCTTCACAACCACACTCTTTAATGGCATAATTGACGCCAGATCACCAACACACTTTTTTCACAAAGAAACATGGAAGACTAGATGAACCGCTTCTAGTTCAGCTAGAAACTCTAACTCATAACCAAATTACCAACCCTCTTTAGGATTCTGTAAGGAACTACATATCTTAGACTGAGCTTCCCTTTCTTGCCAAATCTCATCACACCCTTTATATGTGACACCTTCAGGAAAACCCAATCATCAATCTTGAACTCTAGGTCCCTTCTCTTCACATCTGCATAGGACTTTTGATGACTCTGAGAAGTCTTTAATCATTCTCTAATGAGCTGAACTTTATCCATAGCCTCATGAACCGTATTTGGACAAATCAAGGCTGCTTCACCTACTTTAAACTAGCTAACTGGTCAGCTACACCTATACCCATAAAGTGCCTCATACGGGGCCTCACACAAGACCACAACATATCCTCTAAGGTCTAAATGGTATGCTCTGCCTGACCATCCATCTACAGATGAAATACTGTTCTGAGGTTTACCTGTGTACCAAGACCTTTCTGAAATGATCTCCAAAAGTGAGATGTAAACTGAGTACCCCTATCTGAGATTATAGACAAGGGAACCCCATGCAACCTAATTATTTCATGGGTGTAGAGTCTGGCATAATCCTCTACTGAATCTGTAGTCTTAATTGCTAAGAAGTGAGATAACTTAGTCACCTTGTCCACTATCACCCAAATGGAGTCGTGCTGCCTATGAGTACGAGGTAAACCTGTAATAAAGTCCATGTTGATCACTTCCTACTTCCAGGTGGGAATGCTAATATCCTGAGTCATACCTCCCAGTCTCTAATGTTCTACTTTCACCTGCTGACAATTGGGACACTTAGCCATAAAATCTGCGATATCCCTCTTTATGCCATTCCACCAATAAACTTCTCATAGATTATGGTACATCTTAGTGGCACTGGGATGAATAGAGTATCTGGAACTATGAGCACCTGTCATGATCCACTGCCTCAACTCATCCATATTAGGAATACACAAACGACCCTGGTAGCGAAGCACACCATCTCCCCCTTAGGAGAAAACCTCTACCCTCTACTAATGGACTGTACCCTTTAACTGAAGTAAGATGGGATCACTGTCTTGCTTCTCCTTTACCTCAACCACAAAAAAAGATTTTGGACCATTCTGAACTATCACACCACCATTTGCTGTGTCCGTAAGGTAGACTCCTAAGCGAGTGAGCCTATGTACATCCTTATCTAATTCCTTCTTTTCTTCCTCAACATGTGACACACTACCCATACACAGTCTACTGAGGGCATCAACCACTATATTGGCCTTACCCAGATGGTAGAACATATTCATATCATAGTCCTTAAGGAACTCGAGCCATCTCCTTTGACAAAGATTCAACTCTTTATGGGTGAACACATACTGGAGGCTCTTATGGTTTGTAAACATGTCCATATGGACACCATACAAGTAGTGGCACCAAATATTTAAAGCAAAAAATATTGCTGCAAGCTCAAGGTCATGAGTCAGATAATTCTTCTCGTGAATCTTAAGTTGTCTGGAGGCATAAGTGATGAACTTTCTATGATACATTAGGACACAACCGAAACTAATTCTGGATGTGTCACAGTACACAACAAATCCATCTAAACCCTCTAGTAGAGTTAAAACATAAGCTATGGTCAACCTAGTCTTCAACTCTAGGAAGTTTTTCTCACATTCATTTGACCACTAGAACTTAACCTTTTTCTGAGTCAATCTGGTCAAAGGGGAAGCTATGGACAAAAATACTTTAACAAATCTCCTGTAGTAACTAGCCAAACCCAAGAAGCTTTTGATGTCTATCGGAGAGGTGGGTCTAGGCCAGTTCTTCACTGCCTCTATCTTCTGCGAATAAATTCAGATGCCCTTATTAGAAACCACATGACCAACGAAAGCAATTGATCTCAACTAGACTTCACACTTACTGAACTTGGCAAATTACTGCGATCCTTGAGAGTTTACAGCACAACACTCAAATGATTTGCATGCTCCTTCTCACTCTAAGAATATACAAGTATATCATCAGTGAAAATGATGATGAACATTTCCAAATACTTCTTAAACACCATGTTCATTAAATCCATGAAAGCTGCAGGAGCATTCATTAGTTCAAAAGACATAACTACAAATTCATAGTGACCCTACTGAGTTCTGAAGGCGGTCTTTGGAATATCACAATTTTTGACTCTATTGCGGAGTTATTGTATGGTGGTACTAGTTCCTTAGCCTGATGATTCACTTGAGTAACCATGGATTGAGCCAGCACCTAAAAAGTAGCCTTGAATTCAGCATGAGTGACTTACTCATTCAAATGGTCTGCTGGAGTTGGTGGTGCTTGATGGTTCCCATTTCTGTTTACCTTTCCCCTTTTCTGGGAGGCAATTTATGTAATGCAAGGAGTACGAGTTAGAAGGATATTAAATAGAGTTCATACTCTAAACGAAATAATACAAAATCATTTGGCAAAACAGTAGCGCACAATCAACAACATCACCAAATAAGATAAAACAGAAATGTCACGACCCGAAACCGGGCCATGATGGCGTCTACATAACCCCCTAAGTAGACAAGCCTAACCCAAACATGCGGAAGACGATAAATAATACTTAAACTAAAGAAAGTGGAAGATATGACGAAAAGATAGGGCCAATAGCATATATACATACCATCGTACAAAATATACAAAAGAAAACCCTAAAGCGACCAACGAGACAAAACACACACGAGAACCAACCCGGAACTGGTGTCACTAGTACAAGAGCGACTAAAGCAAGGAGTAGCTATACATAGACATACAAAATATAGACAGAAAGTATAAGATGGAAAGCATGTAAAGTCTCTAAAGCGCCGGGAGCTCACTGCGATCCGAACAACAATGGGACTCGAACGATAGGAGATCAGCGAGGGTGGCTCGTACTAGGTGCTGCATCAGAAAAAGAGATGCAGAGTGTAATATGAGTACCAAGACAACGGGCACTCAGTAGGCATATAGGCTGACCGAGCGTAAAGAGATAATATATATAAATAGATTACAGGAAAGCAGCTAACTATACAGGGATCCACCTAAATCTAGTTATAAAGCCGGAGACATTCCAATAAACCATCAAATAAAGGAAAACAACACCAAGCCAACCAAAGTCAATCCACGTGCCAAAGCAAATGCAATGCGGTGCACGATGATGCATGTGTGAATGCAGTATAATATAAACCCGAAATACCACATCGGGCGCCCAGAATACCGCATTGGACTATGCATATATATATGTGAAGTAGTAAAATACCCAGAATAACGCATTGGGGATCTGGAATACCGCATCGGACTATAAATATATTCATAAAATAGTAGTTCTCCTTTTCTTTCCAAAATCCCATAGTAATATCCAAAGTAATTTTTATTTAAGTCCAGAAATCTCCACAACCGTAGTAAAGTCTCGTTTCAAACCAAAAACCTTTGGAAAATAATCAATGATGTACCAATGATATGCCATGCGATGTGTGTATGAATGTTCACAAATAGAGGAAAAACCATGCCATCAGATCAAACAGGGCAAGAATACCCTCCAAACCAAGAGAAACTAACTTGGGTCTCTGCCCAAATCCTAGCCATGGCCTCGGGCCCACAGTTACGCACAACGATAGATTAAAGCGGTAAAGTAGAAATAAATGAGAAAACCACGGAAAAACTCTATTTTACCTCTAAAGCCTCCTAAAAACACGCTAAGGATTCTATACTAGTCACACAGAAGAAGCAAGCTCCTAGGCTAAGGATAACATACAATGCTAGGCTAAAGATCCAAAATGGCCAATTAACATGATATACAGGATTCAAGCCTAAAGTCTATCTACAATCCAACCTAGCGTTCTAGTAACAGACATATCTACATTATCTAACTAACTCAGTCTAAAAAGGGTAAACCGTAACCTACCTCAGGGCCGAACTACAAGCACGAACAATCACTCGTGTGCCTTCCCCTTTCGAACATCCTCAGAAAGCTACCACGCTATCAAGAACATAAACTAGGTGTCAAGACAAAAAGAATGACACCTATATTGCTATAAAAAAATACAAGCCGCAAATCTAGCGAAAAAGTGACCCTCGGGGCCCGTACACAAAACAAAAAATAAAATTCACAATTATGGTCGCGGTGGGTTAAGGAACCCATGCCCAAAGTTTGGGCACGAACGGAGCTTGATTCAGGGCCCAAAATAGCCCCAAAGTGCTACTAATTCACGAAATAAAATGGAAAAGCTCGGAATTTAAAGGAGGAAATCAATCTCGATAAGAGGAACACATCACAGAGAGGAATTTCACAAATTTGAGATAATGCATCCCCAAAAATCCGCCTTCAACAAGGATCACCCAAACTCTAGGAATTAACAACAAGGGAATTTAAGCGGGGGAAATACGAGAATAAACACGAGAGAAGGAGCAGGGTGACGAGGGAACTTACCGGACGAAGGATGCTGATGTAAGGGAGCTGGAGAATGGAGCTTGGGAGCTCAACTATGGTGTTCCTCGGATTATAGAAAGAGACAATGAAGTGGAAACTTTATATAACTGCCAGGGGTCCTTTATCGCGATCACGACAGGACCCCCGCGTCTGCAAGGAACAGCTGGCCCAACCATCGCCGATCGCGATGGCCCCGACCACGTTCGCGAAGAGAAAGCCAAGTTGGATCCCAGCCGGCTACATCGCAAAAACAATGGAAACCCTTTATGAACACGATGGTCAAGAAATCAGACCATTGCGAACTTGATGGGATCCTCGCGATCGTGAAAAGCAAAAGGGTCTGCAACTTAATGCAGCAACCAACAATTTCCCCAAGTCCAAAAATCTTCTGATGGACCCTTGGGGTTCATCTGGAACCCTGTGAACACAAACCAACCATGCTACCCTACCAGAAATGGCATTCCAGACTCAATGGAATTGACAAAACTCCCAACAGAGATCGTTTTAATGAGAAGTGGGCCCCACGCCCATAACCAACTCAAAACACAAAATCCAAAAACAAGTCTGGAAGCCTCAAGACCCGAACCAAGGGTCCCTCTAGCCCAAAGTCGACATTCCAGAGCTAACAGTGCAGACGAAGTTTCCATCCGAGACCATCTTCTCCGAATGTTTACCAAATTTAACCCTACTAGCCAAACTGACTTCAAAACACACAAAGCCACACAAAACCAAATCGAAAGCACTCAGACCCAAACCAATGGTCCCACTAAACCAAAATCCCCGTTCCAAAGCCAACAAAATTGTCAAAATTCAATTATGAGTGCGTTTTAAAAGAAAAGTGACCAAAGTCAAAGATTTACTAATTTTAAGGGCTAAAATAGGAAAATGGTCATAACGACCTAACGGACAGCCCGGGCACCAAACCGTCATTCCCGACAAGTCATAAATGACCAGTAGCCACTAAGGGAAAGCTCGAAATGCAAAAAAAAACATGGAAAATGAAAAATGACCTGGAGGATCATTACAACATCCACTACTAAAAGAACTTTCCTCCGCGAAAGTTAGAAAAAAGGACAGTACCTGAAGACTCGAAAAGATGAGGATAACAGGTCCACATATTGGTCTCGATCTCCCAAGTAACCTCCTCGATAGGATGATGCCGCCACTGAACCTTAACTGATTGAATCTTCTTGGACCTCAACTTCTTAACCTGCCTGTCCAAAATAGCAATAGGCTACTCCTCAAAGGCTAAGGACTCATCCAACTGAACCGACTCTAACTGAAGCACGTGAGACTCATCCAGAATGTATCACCGCAGCATAGAGACATGAAACACATGATGCACACTAGAAAGAGCGGGAGTCAAGGCTTACTCATAAGCAACCTCTCCAATATGACGAAGGATCTCAAATGGCCTGATGAACCTCGGACTAAGCTTACCCTTCCTCCCAAACCTTATCACGCCCTTAATGAGTGATACCCAAAAGAAAACACTATCACTAACCATAAAATCGAGATCTTAAACTCTCCGGTCAGCATAACTCTTATACCTACTCTGGGAAGAACGAAGTCTCGCCTGGATAACTCAAACTATATTCATAGAATCACGAAGCAAATCAATACCCCACGGCCTAACGTCAAAAGCATCAAACCAACCTATCGGAGATCTGCACCGTCTACCATACAATGCCTCAAACGGAGCCATCTGAATGCTGGAATGATAACTATTATTATACGCAAACTCTACCAAAGCCAAACACTGGTCCCACTGACCACCAAAATCAATAACATAGGCTCACAGCATATCCTCCAGAACCTAAATGTTACGCTTTGACTGACCGTCTGTCTGCGGATGAAAAGTGGTTCTAAGCTCAACTCTAGTACCCAACTCTCTCTGAATAGACCGCAAAAGTGCAAAGTAAACTGAGTACCTCAGCCAAAGATGATAAAAACTGGCACACCATGCAAATAGACAATCTCCCGAATATAGATCTAAGCCAATCTCTTGGAACTGTAGGAAGTCTGAACCGGCAGATAGTGAGCAGACTTAATCAACCTATCCATAATAACCCAAATAACATCAAATCTCTGCAAGGTACGTGGCAATCTGACTACAAAATCCATGGATATACGCTCTCATTTCCACTCCGGAATGGGTAGCCTCAGCGATAAACCACCTGGCCTCTGGTGCTCGAACTTCACCTGCTGATAGTTCAAGCACATGGATACGAAAGACAAAATATCCCTCTTCATCCCACACCACCAGTAATGCTGCCTCAATTCAAATACATCTTAGCTTCCTTGGGATGAATGGAATATCTAGAACTTGAGCCTCCTCCACTATCAATCTGACCAAGTCACCAACTTTAGGAATGCAGATACGACCCTCGATCCTCAGAACACCCTCTAAATCTTAAGTCATCTTCCTAGCCTCACCACTCAACACCTTGTTGCGAATGATCATCAATCTCGCATCATCAAACTATTGTGCCCGAATCTGCTCCAACAAGGATGACCTAGCCTCAACACAAGCAAGAATATGGCCCGGCTTAGAAATGTCAAGTCAAACCAACCTATTAGCTAAGGACTGGATGTCCCAAGCCAACAGTCGCTCCTCCATAGCTAAGAAAACCAATCAACCTATACTCACCACCTTTCGACTCAAGGCATCTGCTACCACATTTGCCTTACCCGGATGATAGAGAATAGAGATGTCATAGTCCTTCAGTAACTCCAACCACCTACGCTGCCTCAAATTTAGAACCTTCTGTATGAAAATGTACTGAAGACTACGATGGTCAGTAAAGATCTCACAATACACGCCATAGAGATAATGCCTCCACATTTTCAACGCGAAGACTACCATTGCTAACTCCAAGTCATGTGTGGGGTAGTTCCTCTCGTGAACCTTCAACTGTCTGGAAGCATAAGCAATAACCTGACCCTGCTACACAACACACAACCCAAACCAACACCTGACGGATCACAATATATGGTGAAACCCTGACCCTCAACCGAAAGAGTAAGAATCAGAGCTGAAGTAAACAAGGCCTCGAGCTTCAGAAAGCTCGCCTCACACTCATCTGACCACTGGAAGCGAACATTCTTCTGAGTCAATCTAGTCAGCGAAGCTGCTATTGAAGAAAATTCCTCCACAAACCATTTGTAATAACCTGCTAACCCGATGAAACTGTGAACCTCGGTAGGAGAAGTAGGCCTAGCCAAATCATGAACTGCTGCAATCTTTGCCAGATCTACCATAATCCCATTCTTGGACACCACGTACCCCAAGAATGCCACATACTCAAGACAAAACTCACACTTAGTGAATTTGGCATACAACTGGTGGTCTCGCAAAGCCTGAAGTACAACTCTAAGATGCTGCTCATGCTCCTCCCTACTCCTAGAATAAATATGAATGTCGTCGATGAACACAATCATAAATGAATCCAGGTAAGCATTGAATACTCGGTTCATCAACTCCATAAATGCTGCTGGGACATTATTCAACTTAAAAGACATGCCTAGGAACTCATTATGGTCGTATCGAGTCCTAAATGCAGTCTTTGGGATGTCCTCAGCCCTAATCCTCAGCTGGTGATAACTGGGCCTCAAATCTATCTGAGAGAACACTGCTGCACTCTATAGCTGGTCAAATAAGTCATCAATACGCAACATCAGATATTTGTTCTTAACTGTCACCTTATTCAACTGCCTGTAGTCGATACACATATGGATAGACCCGTCCCTCTTCTTCACAACTAGAACCGGATCACCCCACAGCAACACACTAGGACTGATGAACCCTCTACTCAACAGATCCTGGAGCTGATCCTTAAGCTTCCTCAACTCAGCAGGAGCCATCCGATATTGCGGAATGGAAATGGGCTTGGTGCCCGGCTCAATATCGATACCAAAATCAATGTCGCGATCAGGAGGAAGACTCGGAAGATCAGAAGGAAATACATCCAAATACTCGCAAACCACAGGAACAGACTCAAGAGGAGGTGTGGTGGCAGTAGTATCACTGACGTAGGCAAGATAAGCTAAGCACCCCTTCCCAACCAGCCGCTGGGAACTCATAAAGGATATAACTCCCCTCGGCATGTGGCTATCAGCTCCCTTCTAGGCATCCAAAGAGTAACGGTCGTGGCAAAACAATCCAAGACCGCATGATAAGGAGGCAACCAATACATGCCCAAGATCATATCGAAATCAACCATATCAAGGAAACCAAGTCTACCCATGTGTCATACCCTAATATAGTCACCACACAAGCCCGATACACCTGATCCACTACTAATAAATCACCTACTGGGGTAGATACACGTAAGTTCACATGCAAGGACTCACAAGAAGACTCCAGATGAGTAGCATAATAAACAGATAAATATGAGAATGTAGACCCCAGATCAAACAAAATAGAAGCAGACTGATGACAAATATAGATCATACCTGTGATCATAGCATCTTAAGCCTCGACCTCTGTTCGGCTAAGAACTACATATATGTGGCCTCGACCGCCATAACCACCTGACCTACCGGACTGAGGGCCACCTCTAGTACCCTGGGGACCACCCCTACTACCCTATGAACTGCCTCTAGCTGGAGGTGCTGGAGCCCTGGGGGCCTGAACTAACGGATCCTGTTGCCTAGGATGTTGTACCGACAGGCACTCTCTAGCAAAGTGGCCTATCTCGCCACACTCATAACAACCCCGACCATATGTACTCTGCTATGAAGACCTGGCCGAATCAAAATGACCACCATGACTTATAGACCCTGAACTACCACCTTGGGGAGTAGGAATGAGACTATGGCTACTCTGACCCTCAGTAGTCTTTTATGCCACCTCAACAGGCCAGTTCAGCTGGAAACGCTGCTGGTGCTGACCTCTACCTTAGTAGCCCCTACCACGGCCCTGTGAACCGCTGAAACTGCCCTGATGGTAGGGCCTCTGATCACTACTCCCTTGGGCCTTGCGAAGTACACCCTCAATAGTATGGGCATGATCAACTACATCCAGAAAAGACTGACCTAATTCTACCATACCCTTTGTGGCCAAGCAGAGGTGCAAGGTCATATCCCGAATAAACCAGCGTACTCTCTCATGCTCGGTGGACAAAATCATAGTGGCGGGTCTGGACAACTGATAGAACCAAACCTCGTACTTAGACAAAGTCATGGATCCCTGCTCTAACCCAGCAAACTGATCCATCAGATTCTCCCTCATACTACGGGGTACATACTTCTCCAGAAAGGCTACTAAGAACTAACTCCAAGTAAGCGGAGGTGACGTGGCTGGTCTACAAGCAACATATGACCTCCACCACTATTTCACTAGTCAGAAACTCATGCGCATCCTCCCTAGAAGCACCTAAAAACCTTGGAGGACCCAATCTCAAGAACCTACCAAGCATCTTTTGCTCCTCAGAAGAAATAACGGCACGACTGGAAGAAGGGGAGAAACTGCAGGGACCGGTAGTACCTCAAATCTGGGAGCCGCAGTAACAGGCTGCACTCCTGAACCCTGTGCTGCCGCCTAAGCTGAAGTCTGAGCCTTGCCTCGAACCTGAGAACCAATTGGAGTGCTCGGCGAAGTGGCTGGTGGAGTCATACCCTCAAGAAACCCCAATAATCAAACCAAGGTGTCCTGCAATACAGGAGTAGCTACAAAACCTGCTGGATGCTAGGCTGGCCCCACATGCTCTGGCTTATACTAAACCTCATCAACTCTAACCTCAGGCTCTAGTGACGATAATCTAGCCTAGGCTTGCACTGGCACTGTAGCCTGTTTCCTACCTCGACCTCTGGGTCGACCTCTACCCCATCCCTTAGATGGGGCTATAACTGCATGCGCAGGGGCCTCGTCCTCACCCGCTGCAGACCTCATCCGAACCATCTGAGAAAGAGTGAAACAAAGATACTTAGAAGTTGAACAAATCAAGTAAGCACGATAAGGACTCAAACAAAACAAAGTCTTTCCTAGGGAATATCTTATAGCCTCTTGTAGATTGGATACGGACGCCATCGTACCGATCCACGAGACTCTACTAGAGATTTTGCTTTTGTACTGGCGAGACCGGTGAACCTAAAGCTATGATACCACTCTGTCATGACCCAAAACCAGGCCATGATGGCGTCTACATAACCCACAAGTAGACAAGCCTAACCCAAACATGCGAAAGACAATAAATAATAATTAAACTAAAAAAAGCAAAAGATATGACGAAAAGATAGGGCCAATAGCATATATACATACCATCATACAAAATATACAAAAGAAGGCCCTAAAGCGACCAACGAGACAAAACAGCCTCAAGAACAAACCCGAACCTGGTTTTACTAGTACAAGAGCGACTAAAGTAAGGAGTAGCTATATAACAGATGTTGTTTATCCAAAATACAAAATATAGACAGAAAGTACAGGATGGAAAGCATGTAAAGTCTCCAAAGCGCTGGGAGCTCACCGCGATCCGAACAACAACGGGTCTCGAACGACAGGAGATCAGCGAGGGTGGATTGTACTAGGTGCTGCATCAGAAAAAGATATGTAGAGTATAGTATGAGTACCAAGACAATGCGTACTTAGTAGGCATCATAGGCCGATCGAGCACCGAGAGATAATTTATATAAATAGATTACAGGAAAGCAGCTAACTATACAGGGATCCACCTAAATCTAGTTATAAAGTCGGAGACATGCCAATAAACCAACAAAGAAAGGAAAACAACACCAAGCCAACCAAAGTCAATCCACGTGCCAAATCAAATGTAATGAGGTGTACGATGATGCATATGTGAATGCAAAATAATATAAACCCGGACTACCACATCGGGCGCTCGGAATACCGCATCGGACTATTAATATATATGTGAAGTAGTAAAATACCCAGAATAATACATCGGGGGTCCAAAATACCGCATCGGACTATAAATATATGCATAAAATAGTAGTTTTCCTTTTCTTTCAAAAATCCCATAGTAATATCCAAAATAATTTTATTTAAGTCCAGAAATCTCCACAATCGTAGTAAAATCTCGTTTCAAACAAAAAAGCTTTGGAATACCATCCATGATGTACTAATGATATGCCATGCAATTTGAGTATGAACGTTCACAAACAGAGAAAAAACCATGACATCAGATTAAATAGGGCAAGAATACCCTCAAAACCAAGAGAAACTAACCTGGGTCTCTACCCAAATCCTAGCCATGGCCTCGGGCCCACAGTTACGCACAGTGATAGAATAAAGTGGTAAAGTAGAAATAAAAGCGAAAACCACAGAATAACTCTATTCTACCTCTAAAGCCTCTTAAAAACACGCTAAGGATTCTATACTAGTCACACAGAAGAATCAAGCTCCTAGGCTAAGGATAACATACAGTGCTAGGCTAAGGATCCAAAATGGCCAATTAACATGATATACAGGATTCAAGCTAAAGTCTATCTAAAATCCAACCTAGTGTTCTAGTAACAGACATATATACATTATCTAACTAATTCAGTCTAAAAAGGGTAAACCGTACCCTACCTCGGGGCCAAACTGCAAGCACGAACCGTCACCCGTGTGCCTTCCCCTTTCAAATAGCCTTAGAAAGCTACCAAGCTATAAAGAACATAAACTAGGTGTCAAGATGAGAAGAATGAAACCCATATTGCTATACGGAAAAATGGGCCAGAAATCAGATCTAGAAGTGACCCTCGGGGCCCGTGCACGAAATAGAAAATAAAATTCACAATTATGCTCATGGTGGGTTAAGGAACCCATGTACAATGTTTGGGCACAAATGGAGTTTGATTCGGGGCCCAAAACAGCCCCAAAGTGCTACTAATTCATGGAATTAAAACAGAAAAGCTCAGAATTTAAAGGCGAAAACCAACTTCGATAAGAGGAACACGTCCCAGAGAGGAATTTCACGAATTTGATACCATCGAGTCCCCAAATATCAGCCTTCAACAAGGATCACCCCAACTCTAGGAATTAAGAACAAGGGAATTTAAGCGGGGAAAATATGAGAATAAACACGGGAGAAGGAGCGGGGTGACGAGGGAACTTACCGGACAAAGGATGCTGAAGTAAGGGAGATGGAGAATGGAGCTTGGGAGCTCAGCTATGGTGTTTCTCAGATTTTTGAAAGAGAAAAAAAAGTGTAAACTTTATAACTGCCAGAGGTACTTCATCGCGATCACGACAGGACCCCCGCGTTCGTGAGGAACAACTGGCCCAACCATCGCGATCGCGACGTCCCCGGCCGCATTCGCAAAGAGGAAGCCAAGCCAAATCCCAGCCGGCTACATAGCAAATGCAATGGAAACCCTTCACGAATGTGATGGTCAAGAAACCAGACCATCACAAATGCGATGGGAGCCTCTTGATTGCGAAGAGCAAAAGGGTTTGCAACCGGCAATTTCCCCAGGTCCAAAAATCTTCCGATGGACCCTCGGGATTCATTCACAATCCCGTGAAAATAAACCAACCATGCTATCCTACCAGAAATGGCATTCTAGACTTAATGGAATCGATGAAACTCCCAACGAAGATTGTTTAAATGAAAAGTGGGCCCCACGGCCATAACCAACTCAAAACTCAAAACCCAAAAACAAGTCCAGAAGCCTGGAGACCCGAACCAAAGGTCCCTCTAGCCTAAAGTCGACATTCCGGAGCTAATGGCGCTGAAGGAATTTCCATCCGAGGCTGTCTTCTCTAAATGTTGACATAAGTCAACCCTACCAGCCAAATTGACTTTAAAACACGTAAAGCCACACAAAACCAAACCAAAAGCACTCAGACCCAAACCAATGGTCCCACTAGACCAAAATCCCTATTTCGAAGCCAACAAAACTGTTGGAATTTGATTATGAGCATGTTTTCTGAGAAAGTTGACTAAAGTTAAAGATTTACTAACTTTATGGGCTAAAACAGGGAAATGGTCATAACGACCTAACGGACAACCCGGGCACCGAACCGTCACTCTCGGCAAGTCATAAATAACCTGTAGTCGCTGAGGGAAAGCTCGAAACGCAAAAAAAATAGAGAAAATGAAAAATGACCTGGAGGGTCATTACAAAAAATAGCAACAGTAAATAGAGAAATTAACTAAAATGGTCATTGAAGAACCTTCTCAAACACCAAAATTGATCTAAAATAAATTTAATAAAAGAATTGAAGTAATATGAAAATAAAAGGTAAAGTAACAGTGAGCACCAAAAAAATAATGAAAAAATAAATAAAGGATAACCCTATGAAAATAACAACAACACAGTGGCTAAACAAAGCATTACAAACAATAAAGAAAAAATACCACAACACTAGAAAACATCAGGGTACTAAAAAATTAGAAATAAATATACTTGTAAAAATAAAAAGTAACGAGGGTCACTAGAGAAAGATTTTTCTGGTCAGAGCTAAACAACGAAGGACGTCAAAGATCTTTGAAGCTCATCGATTGTTGGTTCATATTTCATCAGTTGAAATAAAGGGGTAGCGTGGATGTTGTGGTGTGGGTGTGTAATGACCCTTATGGTCATTTATGCATTTTCACCTTTTTTACTGTTAAAGCTTGCCTATAGTGGCCCCAAGTCATTTATGGCTTGCTTCGACCAGTAGTTTGGTGCCCTGGCCATTCATTTGGTCTTTATTGTCGTTTCCCTATTTTAGAGCTGAGTTTTAAGAGTTGAGTTATCAAACTCGTGCGATGGTGATTTGCAATTGTATGACCTCAACTGACCTTGTGGCAGGTCGATCCTGATTCGAGGTGTCATATAACCTTAACCTTCGTCCCGTATCAAAGGCTTACGAGCCTAAATTTTAGAATTTTATTAACATCGCTCCTATTTGGAAATATTTGATTTGAAAGTTGAAATTGGTAAAAAGCTATATTTTTCTAAAAACTTTTTAAAGATTTATGAAAAAAATACCTTTGTTATGTATATTTGAGTATGTATTTATTTTATTAGAGTTTTATAAGCTATTAATATTTAACGGAGATAGTAAATTTAGTTATGTTGAAAATTATTATTATAATGTAATAGATTTTATTTGAAATAATTTTCTATGAATTATGATATATTCAAAAGTTATATATATTTTACCATGAACCTATGCAATACCCGAGTATATATATATCGAGAATAAAATATTTATAGTATTGCCACCTCCACTCCACGTGGAGGTGAGGGAGATGGACAACAAGTTGGGCATATATAAGTGGCTGCCACTTATCCCTCCTTAGCCTACTAATTCAACATTAGGTGTAGTGTATATACATATATAAATGAGGTAAGTTGACCATTTTGGCAAACCACCACCGCAAATACATATATAGATATATATTCTTATAAGTACATTTTCTCTTTCAATTTTAATAATTACTAACTTGTTATGCTTTTGCGAATTGCTGCAAATGGGTATATACGTATATACATTGAAATTCAATAGGAAAATATTTTTATCGCTATAGTTGGCTCCAAAAGAAAATTGATTATCTACGTCAAGTTATTCAAGTCCAAATTCGAGTTTGATTTCAATTCGGAGCTTCTCGGAGAGGTTTTAGGTTAGACATCGTCGTTCTAGCAGCTTGTCATCAGACGATAGGTAGGTTACAGTCTAACTCCTCTAGAATTTGCATATATAGGATAAAATTGTATTAATGGTGTCACGACCCAATTTCTTGGTCATGATGGCACCTACAACCCCCGGTAGGTGAACCAATCCCCGTAGCCCGGAACAATTAGTAATGGGCTACTATCTAGCAAATAAGCGGACAAGACAAATAAAATAGATAGCAGGGATATAAATATATACATATGCGAAAACTAAACCAAACCCAAGACCTGGTATCATAGTACAGAGCCAAAACTACATACATGGAGTGTAAACTATCCAAAAGAATATATACAGATGTCTCTGAATGGTAATAGAGTACATAAAGCAAAAGATAAACTAAAGCTAAGCTCCGATCGCCAAGAGCTCACCCTCAGCCTGAAGTAGTCCCCGACAGATCTCCAAGCACGAATCACAACGATCTAACGGCGATGGCCCATGCTAGGGTCTGCACCCAAAGATGCAGGGGGTAGGGGTGAGCACCAAATGCGAAGCATAAGGTACCCAGTAGGTATCATAGGCCGACTGGGCACATATAAGATAAAAGAGCAGTAAAAGACAGAATAGAAGCAATCAGTCACAGAAATCAACGAAAGGTACACAGGAACTAGCCCAGAGGGAAATCAACAGAACCACATGTGAGGCTAGTAAGCAGAATATACACACCATAGGCACAGGTGAAAGTAAGAAACAACGCACCTGGGGTCCTTGCAACAACAGTGTATACAAGATAAGTTTACGAAATGGACGGTATACCGGTAACCTCAAGTGTAAGAAGAAGAGAGAAAGAGTAATAATAGGCATGCTCAGAGACATGAATCAAACTCAACTAATCATACCAATCTCATACTTATCCATAATAGAGAACAATTCTGTAAGTAAAAAGCAAAAGTCTACCTACAGTCCCTCGGCCGCCCATACAACCGAGGAACACAAACAAGTGAAAACAAACCCTCCGGCATCCCATACTACCGGAGCGTACAATCAGCAAACAACAAACAAGGGTGGAACCTCGAACCATGAATGATATGATGCATGAAGAACTCAAGTGCCATAGTATCTCTGTATGTACCTCCTCCGGCGCCGATCCGGCCCAGCAGGTAGGTTCCATGGAAGGACTCTGCCCGTATACCTCTACTCCACCGTATACCCCTCCACCGGCACACGCAGCCCGTAGCCCCTGGCCCGGATGGCAAGGTCCATGGAGGTCCCAGACCCCAACTAAAATCCAAGTAATCAGAATCAGTTATCAAGATAGACGACCCAGTCTCGATAACAAGATGAGGATCCTCAGTCTCGAATATGCAATGCCCAGACCCTGTCCAGGACAAAAATAGTAGGAAAATATCTCAAAAACCCCTCCAAGGGTGCCCGGGCGTAGCCGGGTCTAAACAGTAAAAAGTCATCTCAGTGCTCGGTCCGACCGAGGCTAAAAATCATCTCAAGTAGTAAGAAAACTCAACTAGTACTCCCGGCCCTGCCGAGTCTAGCGATAATCGTAAAACTGATGATTTTAAACATAATTTTACTTTCTTGCCCAAAAATCTCCACAAGTGAAATCAACCATTTCCAAATCATTTCCATCAAAAATGGATCCCCCGGGCCATGCAAGGTTTAGAAAACAGTGCGAGTAGGCCCGAAGCCAAAACCACAGTAAAACATGGATAAAACCTCTTTATATGCATGGAAATGGTATGATCACACACAATAGCTGCCCCGCAGCTCACAATCAACCTATCGACCCTGCACAGGCCCACAGCTACTCAGCAAGCATAACCAGCCTAGAAGGATAATTCTATGCCCGGGACTCGCGGACATTCCCAAAATCCCACCTTCTATGTTCCAGAGTCAACAAGGCCTCACAGGACCACAAGGGTAATTAAAATATATCGGCAAATACTACAAACAACGGAGGAACAAAAGTAGGCGGACATGAATAAAGCGGTCAAGGTCTGTGGTACCAACCTAATAAACCAACCCAAGGATGCCCATTAATACAATTTTATTTTATATATACGGAGTCTAGGGAAAATAAACCGTAACCTACCTGTCGTCCGACGACAAGCTTGAACCTCTCCGAGAAACTCCGAAACAAAATTAAACTTGAACTCGGGCTTGAATAATTTGACGTAGATAATTGATTTTCTCTTTTTCCGGTGCTCACTATAAGAGCAAAATAAGAACATTAATGTATTCTCCACCAAACATTCCTTCATCCATCTGCTCACATAAGCTAATACTTGGATAGAAGAGAAAATGAAAGTTTGTGGTCATGGGACAGTAACATATGAGTAAGTGGAAATGTTTTCTATATATATCCACGTTACTACAACCTTTAGCAACATATATATTCAATTAGAGGTACTTGGTGCTGTGCTTAGTGGCAGCACTAAGTGCCAAACCCACTTGCTGTCCACTCCCACCACTTCCACGTGGAAGTGGTGGTGTCCCCAAAATAATTTTCATCCCGTTAAATAAATATTCGGGTATTGCATAAATTCGTGATAAAATAAATATAATATTTTAAATATACCATAATTGATAGAAAATTATTTCCAATAAAACCTACTATATTATAATAATAAATTCTAACATAACTAAATTTTACTATCTCCGTTAAAATATTACGGAGTATAAAAACCTTATAAAATAAATACATATACTCTTATATCGTATCAAAGATATTTTTCATAAACCTTTAAAATATTTTAAAAAGGCAATAATAATATAATTTTTACCCAATTCAACTTTTAAATAACGTATTTTCAAATACGCACGATTTCGATACTCAAGAATTCTCTCGGGATCCTCCCTTATTTTTTTATAACTGTTTCAGAACTGAAATGGCATTTTAAAATGTGACGTCGAGGCTTAAATCGCGTTTAACCCGACCCGGTTCGCGACCCGGTTCGCAACCCGTTTTCTGCTAGACCGTCCGCGGTCAAACAGTCATAACTCTTTACTCCAAGATCAGTTGGACGTGAGGTTTTGTGCGTTGGAAACTAGACTCGTAGACCTTCGATTTGGTATTTTGGGGGACTTCTAACTCTTTATATATTGGGAGAAAAGCCCCGAGACATTTGACCCAAAGTTCAGAAAATTTTGTTAAAGGTCTTACGATATCTTTTGTCGATTTGCTTGACTTCAAAACTTAAACGTGGAAATGACCGGAAGGGTCATTACATCATCCACTACTAAAAAGGGCTTTTGTCCTCGAAAGTCAAGGTCAAGGGGGTACCTGAAGGCTAAAATAGCTGCGGATACTGATCTCGCATATCTCTCTCGGTCTCCCAGGTAGCCTCCTCGACTGGACGGTGCCTCCACTGAACCTTAACAACCGGGATCTCTCGAGACCTCAATCTCCTGACATCTCTGGCAAAAATAGCTGCCGGCTCCTCAACAAAGGTTAAACCCTCATCCAACTGAACTGAATCCCACTGCAACACATGAGACTCATCTGGGATATACCGACGCAACATCGAAACATGAAACACAGGATGTATAGCTGAAAATATCGGAGGTAAGGCTAACTGATAGGCAACGCTACCAACCCTCTGCAGAATCTCAAACGGCCCAATGTACCTGGGGCTAAGCTTGCCCCGCCTACCAAATCTCATCACGCCTTTCATGGGCAATACCCGGAGAAACACCAAGTCACCGACACTAAATTCCAAGGCACGAAGCCTACGATCAGCATAACTCTTCTGCCTGCTCTGAGCTGCCCGAAGTCTATCCTGAATCACTCGGACTCGGTCTAAGGAATCTCGAAGCAAATCTGTGCTCTGTGGCCCAGCACTAAAACCATCAAACCAACCTACCGGTGATCTGCAACGCCTGCCATACAAAGTCTCAAAAGGTGCCATGCCGATACTCGAATGGAAGCTGCTGTTATAAGCGAACTCTGCCAAGGGAACAAACTGATCCCATGAACCTCCAAAGTCAAGAACACAGGCCCGAAGCATGTTCTCCAGGACCTGAATGGTCCTCTCGGACTGGCCATCCGTCTGAGGGTGGAAAGCGGTACTAAGATGAACCTCTGTACCCAAATCTCGTTGAATAGCCCTCCAGAACTGAGATGTGAACTGAGTGCCACGGTCCGAAATGATAGAAGCTGGGACCCCGTGCAATCGAACAATCTCACGAAGGTAGATCTGAGCTAACCTCTCTGCGCCATAAGAAGTTTGAACTGGCAAGAAATGTGCTGACTTAGTTAGCCTATCAACAATCACCCATATGGAATCAAACCCATGAGAAGTACGGGCAAACCAACCACGAAGTCCATAGTAATCCCTTCCCACTTCCACTCAGGAATGGGAAGTCGCTGCATCAAACCACCAGGTCTCATGTGCTCGAACTTAACCTGCTGACAGTTCAAGCACCGAGATACGAAATCCGCTATATCCCGCTTCATACCACTCCACCAGTAAAGCTGTCTCAAGTCTTTATACATCTTTGTTGTGCCAGGGTGAATGGAGTATCTAGTACAATGTGCCTCGTGAAGTATCAACTGAATCAAATCAATAATCCTCGGAACACAAAGGCGGCTATCAAACCTCAGAACCCCATCTGAATCTAGAGTAGCCCGACTGGTCTCACCCTGAACAACCCGATCACGAAGGTCACACAACTGCTGATCCTCAAACTGACGGCTCTGAATCTGATCAACCAAAGTAGAACAAACCTCAATACTGGCAAGAACTCTGCTAGGATCCGACAAGTCAAGCCTAACCAAACGGTTAGCCAAGGACTGGATGTCCAAGGCCAACGGCCGCTCTGAAACTGAAAGAGAAGCTAGGCTACCCATACTCACTCCCTTCCGACTCAAGGCATCCGCTACCACGTTTGCCTTGCCCGGGTGATACAGAATAGTGAAGTCATAGTCCTTCAGTAACTCGACCCATCTCCTCTGCCTCGAGTTCAACTCCCGCTGACTCGTGATATACTGAAGACTACGGTGATCGGTGAAGATATCACAGTGAACTCCATATAAGTAATGCCTCAAGATCTTGAGTGCGAAAACTACCGCCGCCAACTCTAAGTCATGAGTGGGGTAGTTGCGCTCGTGAACTTTCAGCTGCCTCGACGCATATGCTATTACTCGACCTTGCTGCATCAACACACAACCAAGACCAACCCCAGAAGCATCACAATACACGGAGAAGCTCTGACCCTCAACCGGCAAAGTCAACACTGGAGCTGAAGTCAATAAGGCCTTAAGCCTCTGGAAGCTATCCTCACACTGATCCGACCACTGAAATGGGACATCCTTCCTAGTCAGCATAGTCAAGGGTGCTGCTATGGAAGAAAATCCCTCAACGAACCGTCTGTAGTAACCTGCTAACCCAATAAAGCTGCGAACCTCAGTAACAGTCGTAGGTCTAGGCCACTCACAAACCACTGAAATCTTTCCCGGATCAACCCTAATCCCATCCTTAGACACCACGTGCCCTAGGAATGCAACTGACTCAAGCCAAAACTCGCACTTTGAGAACTTGGCATACAGCCAATGATCTCTCAAAGTCTGGAGTATAACCCTCAAGTGCTGCTCATGCTCATCTCTACTACGCGAGTATACCAAGATGTCGTCTATAAAAACTATCACGAATGAGTCCAAATACGAGCCAAGAACCCTGTGCATCAAGTTCATAAAGGCTGCGGGGGCATTAGTCAACCCAAAAGACATCACCAGGAACTCATAATGGCCATAACGTGTCCTGAATGCTGTCTTAGGGATGTCCTCCGCCCTAATCCTCAGCTGATGGTAGCCGGACCTCAAATCAATCTTCGAAAATACAACTGAACTCTGAAGCTGGTCAAACAAATCATCAATCCTCGGCAACGGATACCTATTCTTCACTGTCACCCTATTCAGCTGCCGATAATCAATACACATGCACATCGACCCATCCTTCTTCTTCACGAAGAGAACAGGAGCACCCCACGGTGACACACTAGGTCTAATAAACCCCTTAGCTAACAGATCCTGGAGCTGCTCCTTAAGCTCCCTCAACTCAGCAGGAGCCATACGGTAAGAAGAAATAGAAATGGGCCTAGTGCCCGACTCTAGCTCAATAGCAAAATCAATATCTCTCTCAGGTGGAAGGCCTGGCAGGTCGGTAGGAAACACATCGAGGAAGTCTCTAACCACAGGAACATACTCAGGAGAAGTGGGGTCAGCACTAACATCTCGGACATATGCTAGATAAGCTAAACACCCACGGGAAATCAACTTCCTAGCTCGAAGACAAGAGATGATCCCAGATGGTGCATGGCTAACAGAACCCTGCCACACAACCGGGGATACACCGGGCACAACTATGGTAATGGTCTTGGCATAACAATCCAAAACCACACAGGTGAGGGGATAACCAGTCCATGCCCAGTATCACATCAAAATCTAGCATATCAAGAATCATCAAATCACCCCAAGTCTCTGAATCACCAACAGATAACATACAGGATCTCACAATCCGATCCACTACTAAAGAATCTCCTACTGGGGTCGAAACAGAAACAGGAACAGATAATGGCTCATTAGCCAACCCCAAACAAGGCACAAAGTAGGCAGATACATATGAACAAGTGGATCCAGGATCAAATAAAGCCATAGCAGGCTGATGGCACACAGAAATCGTACCTGTAATCACAGCATCTGAGGCCTCTGCCTCTGGTCTCCTAGGGACCGTATAAAACTGACGACGACCTCCACCTGCCCGACCGCCATCCCTACCACCTGCTCTGCCACGTGGAGCACTACCTCTACTCTGACGACCACCCCCTCTAGCTGGGGGCTGAACTACTCATAAAGGCTCGGCCAACTGAACTGTACCCTGCTGAGGGCAATCTCTAGCAAAGTGACCTATCGCACCACAAGTAAAACAAGCCCCTGATGGCCTACTCAGTCGAGATGAACCCGCAAATCCCGAATGACCACCACGACCTGATGCCCCAGAAGCTGTACCCCTCGAAGACTGGTCGCTATAGCCCTGATGGCTGCCCTGACCCTGCTCGAACTGGGTACTACCGAAAGTCTGAAGGGAAGCCTGAACCTGTCGGCTGGACTGACCCTGGTACTGCTGTGGCTGATAACTCCGGCTCCACTGGCCAGGACCTCTACCACCATATCTGGAACCACTATAGACACCCTGATGCCGAGGCCTCTAATCTCTGGACCCCTGATCATGTCGCTGTAAGTCCTCCACAGTGCGGGCATAGTCTACAATAGCCTGGAATGACCGACCACTGGCAATCAATATCTCAGCTGGCTGTCTGATCTCTGGCCTCAAACCCCACACAAATCTGCGAATCCTATCAGCCTCGGTAGGAATGATCATAGCTCTGAACGGTGCTAGCTGATGAAAACGGGTCTCATACTCCGAGATAGTCGTAGATCCCTGCACAAGGTGAGTAAACTGCTCCCTGCGACGCTCCCGATCACTCTGGGGTAGGAACTTGGCCATAAAGGCCTCATAAAACTCAGACCAGGTCAAAGGAGGTAACGACGGTGGTCTACAAGCAACCTGAGCCCTCCACCATAACTTCGCTGGGCCCTCTAACTGGTAGGTAGTATAACCAACCCCGTGAGTCTCCAACAAACCCAGATGATGCAACATCTCCTCACAGGTGGTAATGAAGTCATGTGGATCCTGTCCAGAAGTACCCGCAAATCTCGGAGGTGCTAACCTCAAAAACCTACCCAATGCCTTCTGCTCTGACTCTGTCATAGCTGGGCGAGGAGCAAGAGGCTGCGCAACAGATGGAACTGGAATAACCTCCGCACGGGGAGCCATAGTAGCAGGCTGCGCTCCTGAGCTCTGTGCACCCAGGGCTGCCCCCTGAGCGGATGTCTGCGCTACCTCAGAAGGCCGCTCTCCAATCACACCCAAAAGCTGTAATAGTAATCCCCAAATATCTGGAGACGGAGCTGTGGCTGGAGCTGGCACAGAAGTGGGCACTGGAGCTGGTACTGGAGTTGGCGCTGGAGCTGGTGGTACCTGGGCTGCTCCCTGAACCACATGCTTCTCGGGCTCTATCTCCACGCTAGCATCTCTAGCAGGTGCCACTGTTCGGGGGCATCCTCGACCCCTAGCTGGAGTGGGAGGCTCATCCTCGCGTGCTGCCGATGATCTCGTACGAACCATCTGCGGAAGAATGAAGTAGAATAAATGAGATCTCCAGAAACTTCAAGGGTAGTACGCATGACACAGAAGCAATGAAAGAGTTAAATTTCCTAAAATGCCACTGTAGCCTCCCAAAGATTGAGTACGGACGTCTCCGCCCCGATCCGCAGGACTCTACTAGACATTGGCTCCTATACCGATGACACCGGTGAACCTAAAGCTCTGATACCAAGTTGTCACGACCCAATTTCTTGGTCATGATGGCACCTACAACCCCCAGTAGGTGAACCAATCCCCGTAGCCCAGAACAGTTAGTAATGGGCTAATATCTAGCAAATAAGCGGACAAGACAAATAAAATAGATAGTAGGGATATAAATATATACATATGCGAAAACTAAACCAAACCCCAAGATCTGGTATCATAGTATAGAGCCAAAACTACATACATGGAGTGTAAACTATCCAAAAGAATATATACAGATGTCTCTGAATGGTAATAGAGTACATAAAGCAAAAGATAAACTAAAGCTAAGCTCCGATCGCCAAGAGCTCACCCTCAGCCTGAAGTAGTCCCCGACAGATCTCCAAGCACGATCACAACGATCTACCGGCGATGGCCCACGCTAGGATCTGCACCCAAAGATGCAGGGGGTAGGGGTGAGCACCAAATGCGAAGCATAAGGTACCCAGTAGGTATCATAGGCCGACTGGGCACATATAAGATAAAAGTGCAGTAATAGACAGAATAGAAGCAAGTAGTCGCAGAAATCAACGAAAGGTACACAGGAAACTAGCCCAGAGGGAAATCAACAGAACCACAGATGAGGCTAGTAAGCAGAATATACACACCAAAGGCACAGGTGAAAGTAAGAAACAACGCACCTGGGTCCTTGCAATAACAGTGTATACAAAATAAGTTTACGAAATGGACGGTATACCGGTAACCTCAAGTGTAAGAAGAAGAGAGAAAGAGTAATAATAGGCATGCTCAGAGACATGAATCAACTCAACTAATCATACCAATCTCATACTTATCCATAATAGAGAACAATTCTGTAAGTAAAAAGCAAAAGTCTACCTACAGTCCCTCGGCCGCCCATACAACCGAGGAACACAAACAAGTGAAAACAACCCCTCCGGCATCCCATACTACCGGAGCGTACAATCAGCAAACAGCAAACAAGGGTGGAACTCGAACCATGAATGATATGATGCATGAAGATCTCAAGTGCCATAGTATCTCTGTATGTACCTCCTCCGGCGCCGATCCGGCCCAGCAGGTAGGTTCCATGGAAGGACTCTGCCCGTATACCTCTACTCCACCGTATACCCCTCCTCCGGCACACGCAGCCCGTAGCCCCTGGCCGGATAGCAAGGTCCATGGAGGTCCCAGACCCCATACTAAATCTCAGTATCAGAACATGTATCAAGATAGAGACCCAGTCTCGATATCAAGATAGAGACCCAGTCTCGAATATGCATGCCCAGACCCTGTTCCAGGACTAAAAATAGTAGGAAAATATCTCAAAAACCCCTCAAGGGTGCCCGGGCGTAGCCGGGTCTAAACAGTAAAAAGTCATCTCAGGTGCTCGGTCCGACCGAGGCTAAAAATCATCTCAAGTAGTAAGAAAACTCAACTAGTACTCCGGCCCTGCCAAGTCTAGCGATAATCGTAAAACTGATGATTTTAAACATAATTTTACTTTCTTGCCCAAAAATCTCCACAAGTGAAATCAACCATTTCCAAATCATTTCCATCAAAAACGGATCCCCCGGGCCATGCAAGGTTTAGAAAACAGTGCGAGTAGGCCCGAAGCCAAAACCACAGTAAAACATGGATAAAACCTCTTTATATGCATGGAAATGGTATGATCACACACAATAGCTGCCCCGCAGCTCACAATTAACCTACGACCCTGCACAGGCCCACAGCTACTCAGCAAGCATAACCAGCCTAGAAGGATAATTCTATGCCCGGGACTCGCGGACATTCCCAAAATCCCACCTTCTATGTTCCAGAGTCAACAAGGCCTCACAGGACCACAAGGGTAAATAAAATATATCGGCAAATACTACAAACAACGGAGGAACAAAAGTAGGCGGTTATGAATAAAGCGGTCAAGGTCTGTGGTACCAACCTAATAAACCAACCCAAGGATGCCCATTAATACAATTTTATTTTATATATACGGAGTCTAGGAAAAATAAACCGTAACCTACCTGTCGTCCGACGACAAGCTTGAACCTCTCCGAGAAACTCCGAAACAAAATTAAACTTGAACTCGGGCTTGAATAATTTGACGTAGATAATTGATTTTCTCTTTTTCCGGTGCTCAATATAAGAGCAAAATAAGAACATTAATGTATTCTCCACCAAACATTCCTTCATCCATCTGCTCACATAAGCTAATACTTGGATAGAAGAGAAAATGAAAGTTTGTGGTCATGGGACAGTAACATATGAGTAAGTGGAAATGTTTTCTATATATATCCACGTTACTACTACCTTTAGCAACATATATATTCAATTAGAGGTACTTGGTGTTGTGCTTAGTGGCAGCACTAAGTGCCTAACCCACTTGCTGTCCACTCCCACCACTTCCACGTGGAAGTGGTGGTGTCCCCAAAATAATTTTCATCCCGTTAAATAAATATTCGGGTATTGCATAAATTCGTGATAAAATAAATATAATATTTTAAATATACCATAATTGATAGAAAATTATTTCCAATAAAACCTACTATATTATAATAATAAATTTCAACATAACTAATTTTACTATCTCCGTTAAAATATTACGGAGTATAAAAACCTTATAAAATAAATACATATACACTTATATCGTATAAAAGATATTTTTCATAAACCTTTAAAATATTTTAAAAAGGCAATAATAATATAATTTTTACCCAATTCAACTTTTAAATAACGTATTTTCAAATACGCACGATTTCGATACTCAAGAATTCTCTCGGGATCCTCCCTTATTTTTTATAACTGTTTTGGAACTGAAATGGCATTTTAAAACGTGACGTCGAGGCTTAAATCGCGTTTAACCCGACCCGGTTCGCGACCCGGTTCGCAACCCATTTTCTGCCAGACCGTCCGCGGTCAAAAAGTCATAACTCTTTACTCCGAGATCAGTTGGATGTGAGGTTTTGTGCGTTGGAAACTAGACTCGTAGACCTTCGATTTGGTATTTCGGGGGACTACTAACTCTTTATATATTGGGAGAAAAGCCCCGAGACATTTGACCCAAAGTTCAGAAAATTTGTTAAAGGTCTTACGATATCTTTTGTCGATTTGCTTGACTTCAAAATTTAAACGTGGAAATGACCGGAAGGGTCATTACAAATGGGCATCCTTGGGTTGCGTTTATTAGTTTGGCACCGCATACCTTGACCGCTTCTTCATGTTCGATTCGTTTCTTTCCTCCGATGTTTATAGTATTTTTTATAGATGATATTATCACCCTTGTGGTCCTGTGTGGCCTTGTATTGACTCTGGAACATAGATGGTGGGTTATTAGTAATGTCCATGAGTCCCGGACATTGTTATAACTGTTATAGGGCTGGCTATCTGTGATTTAGAATGATTAGTGCCTGTGCAGGGCCGATAGGTTGATTGTAAGCCGTTGGGCTATTGTTTGTGATTGAGCATGTCATTTTCATGCATATAGAGGGTTTTTGCATAATTTTACTATGGTTTTGGCTTCGGGCCTTCCATTGAATGATTTCTAAAACCTGCATGGCACGTAGGGCCAATTTTTGGTAAAAATGATTGCAAAGAGGTTGGTACCATTTTAACGGATCTTCTTGGGGTAAGAGAAAAAAGGGGGTGTTTTATCACTATTTCTACTAATACTAGGCTCAGCAGGGCCGAGGGATAGACTTGTTTTACTACAGCTTCCATGATAATACTAGGCTCGATGGGGCCGTACACTAGAACCATTTGATTTACTGATTTAGACCCGGATACCCTTCGGGTAGCTTTACTTGGGGATTTTCGAGATTGTGGGAAATCTAGTGTGTTGGTCGGGGGCCTCTATGGACCTTGCCGTTTTGGACCAGGGGCTACATGCTGGGAGTGCTGCAAAGAGGGTATACAGTGTAGTAGAGGTATACGGGTGTGACCTTCCATGGATCCTGTCTTCTGGGCCTTATAGGACGCCGAAAGTGGGTAACATATGTTACTATTATTACATCTAGTTCAACATATTATCATATTATTTGAGGTTCCATCCTTGTTTGCTATTTGCTGAGTGTACGCTCAGGTAGTATGGGATTTCAGAGGGTTTGTCTTCTCTTGGTTGTGTTCCTCGGGTGTATGGGCGCCCATTGGGACTGTAGGTAGACTTATTATTGCCTTATCGAGTCTTATGATTCCTTATGTTGATTTCTTATTATATATTGGTATTGAGACTAGTATCTTGTAGCAGGGCTTGGATATTATTCCTGTGTTCGAGCATGCTTTTGTCATTTTTCTTTCCTCCTTCTCTTTTTACTTGAGGTTACCGGTATACTGCCCGTCTTCTAAGAAACTTCTATATATATTGTTATAGCAAGGATCCCAAGTGCTTTACTGCTTTCTTTCACCTGTGCCTACGATATGTATTCTAGTAGCTAGCCATGTCTAATATTTTCTGCTTGTATTCCTTCCGTGCTAGCTTCCGTGTACTTATTCGTTGTTCTCTGTGACTATTTGCTTCTACTCTGCTTATTGCTGCTCTTTTATCTTATATGTGCCCAACCAGCCTATGATATCTACTGGGTACCCATTTGTCACGACCTGATTTCTCGGTCATGATGGCACCTACAACCCCCCAGTAGGCAAACCAATCCCCGTAGCCCAGAACGGTTAGTAATGGGCTACCTTCTAATAGTTTAAACGAAAGAGAAGGTAAAATAGCGGAAGCAAGGGAACAAGATAAAGAAATTAGATAACAAGGATAACATATATAAAAAACGGAAACTAAACCAACCCAAAACCTGGTGTCATAGCATATAGAAGCCCGAACTACATAAGGAGTACAAGGGTCCAAAAGAAATATACATATACACAAGCTGTCTCTGAGTAATAACAGAGTACAGAATATACAAAAGATAAACTAAGTCAAGCTCTGAACGCCAAGAGCTCACCCTCAGCCTGGATGGTCCAAAAATAACACCTCGCACGAGTCTCCGATGCTCTATCGGTGATGGCCCACACTAGAATCTGAACCAGAAGATGTAGAGGGTAGGGTGAGCACTAAATGTGAAGCATAAGGTACCCAGTAGGTATCATAGGCTGACTGGGCACATATAAAGTGAAAGAGCAATAACAGGCAGAGTAGGAACAAACAGTCACAGAATACAACGATAAGCACACAGGAGCTAGCCCAGAGGAAAGACAATAGAAACAACATATAAGGCTATCATATAGAATATATACACACAACAGGCATAGGTGAAAGTAAGGACAACACACCTGGGATCTTTGCAAAAATAGTATATATAAGAATAAGTTCTAGAAATGGGCGGTATACCGGTACCCTCAAGTATAAGGAAAAAGGGACAGAAGAATAAAGGCAGACATGCTCGACATACAGGAATTAATACCTAATCAAGTCATACAAAACTCAATCCAGGAACTCACCACCTCACAGTAATCATGCTCATACTCAACCGTAACAGGGAACAATATCAGAATAAAGTAACACGAGTCTACCTATAGTCCCTCGGCCGCCCATACAACTGAGGAACACAATCAAGTGAAAACAAACCCTCTGACATGCCATACTACTGGAGTGTACAATCAATAAATAGCAAACAAGGGTGGTATCTCAAACAATTGATGATATGATGCATGAAAACCTCGGGGTGAAATAGAACCTCTGTGTGTACCTCCTCTGGTGCCGATCAGGCCAAGCAGGCAGGTTCCATAGAAGGACATAGCCCGTATACCTCTACTACACCGTATACCCTTTCCCCCTGACACACGCAGCCCAAAGCCTCATGCCCAGAGAGGCAAGGTCCATAGAGGTCTCGGACCCCATACTAAAACTCAGAATAAAAACGTGTCCTCCAGAATTGAGTCCGGGTTCAAGCTAGTGGTTAAGTCTCAAATATGCATGCCTAGACCCTGTCTAGGACTAAAACAATGAAAAAGATGTCTCAAAAACTCTTCCAAGGGTGTCCGGGCACAATCGGGTCTAAAACAGTAGTAAAAACATCTCAGATGCTTGACCCGACCGAGCCTGATATCATTTCAAATCAGTAAGAAAACTCAGCTAGCCTCCGACCAGGTAGAATCTAGAAATAGTGGTAAATCATGATAAAACCATATTTTTAACCTTCTTTTACCCCAAGAAGATCCACGTATCAAGTCAAATCATTTCCAAATCCAATTTCATCGAAAATGGGCCCCCGGGGCCATGCAAGGTTTACACAATCAGTTTTCGTAGGCCCGAAACCAAAAACCATAATAAAACCTCTTTATATGCATGGAAATGATATGATCAACCCAAATAGCTGTCCGGAAGCTCACAATCAACCTAACGACCCTGCATAGGCTTCGAAGCTACTCATCAAGCATAACCAGCCTAGAAGGATATTTTTATGTCCAAAACTCGTGGACATTCCCAATAATTCCACCTTCTATGTTTCAGAGTCAACTAGACCTCACGCGGTCACAAAGGTAATAAATATATCAACTAATAGGAATACTACACACAACGGAGGAAAGAAATAGGATGAATTATGGGAAAGCGGTCAAGGTCTGTGGTGCCAACCTAATAACCCAACCCAAGGATGCCAACTAGTATAATTTTACCCGATATATGCGAAGTCTAGAGAGTTAAGCCATAACCTACCTGTCGTCCACGAAAAGCTGTGGGAACGACGATATCCGAGTCTGAGATGCTCCAAACGAGAATCAAACTATCAAATTCATGAATAAAATGTTAAGACGAGTCTAACGATACTCATATTGCTACAATTATAGTCAGACCGATATCCGGGTCAAAAGCGGGCCCGTGGAGGCCACAACCCAAAACCAAAAATGAAAAGAACCACAATGACCCCAACAATGCCAAGAAGGCATGCTCCAAATTTGAGCACAATTGGACAAGGGAAGGGCACCAAAACAGCCCGCCCAAGTTTGGGATTAAAGAATGGAATTTCGAAAATAAAAACAGAAATTGGGCAAGAATTACTTACCAAAACGATGAAAAATCAGCCCAAGACGGATAAAACTTCACACCCACGAACATGCACAAGCTTAGGGGGCAGAATCTATCACAAAATCCATGCTTTGGATGAGCATCAATGGAGGAATTAAGAGAAGAACCGAAGAAGGCAAGTTGGGGAAGATGACTTACAAAGAGGCGAAGAACTACGGATAATCGATGAACAAATAATTCTCCAAGGTTTAAAACTGAATTGGAGAAAAATGGTGGAGAGAAGTTTTAGTTTTAGAGTGAGAAAAGTGAGGAGAAGGGATGAAAAAAACAAAATGACAGCAATAAATAGCTGTTGTCCGCAGCTAGTTTTCTGCACTTTTTAGAAAACTCGACAGGGCATTCCGGGCATAATCGGAAATCGATATTCAAAAACCAATAGAGCTAATAGAGTGGACATGACATTCCGGACTCAACGGAATCAACGAAACTTCCATATGAGTTCGTTTTGGAGAAATGTTGACCCAAGTCAACACTAACGAAAAGGAACTCAAAGGCTCGAAATGAGTCCGACTCACCCAGAACCCGAACCAACCATCTTCCTAGCCTAAACTCAACATTTCGGAGCTGATGGAATCGTCAGATTTCGAATTCAACACTCCAATCATCAAAAGTCACCCGAAGTTACACTTTCAACTCTAAATGGCCTAAAAACTGAGAAAACAACACAAACCCCACACCGGACGTTCTCAGGCCTCAACTAATGGTCCAATTAGACAAAACTTATTGCTCCGAATGAACGACTAGGGCACCAAACTATCGGTCTCAGCAAGCCATAAATGACTTGGGGCCGCTACAGTAAGGTTCTAACAGTGCAATAAATGCAAAAATGCGAAGATGACCGGAAGGGTCATCACAACATCCACTACTAAAAAGACTTTTGTCCTCAAAAGTCAAGAAGAAGGGAGTACCTGAAGGCTCAAACAACTGTGGATACTGTGTACACAACTCACTCTCGGTCTCCCAAGCAGCCTCCTCGACCGGATGATGCCTCCACTGTACTTTCACAACCAGAATCTTCCTAGATCTCAGCCTCCTGATATCTCTTACCAGAATAGCTATCAGCTCCTCAACAAATGATAAACTCTCATCCAACTGAACCAAATCCCAATGCAACACATCAGACTCATCAGGCACATACCACCGCAACATCGAAACATGGAAAACTGGGTGAGTGAAAACATCAGAGGCAAGGCTAACATGTAGGAAATACTACCAACCCTCTGTAGAATCTCAAATGACCCAATAAACCTGGGGCTAAGCTTGACCCGCTGACTAAATCTCATCACTCCCTTCACGGGATATACTCGGAGGAAAACCAGATCACAGACACTGAACTCTAAGGCACGAAGTCTACGATCAGCGTAGCTCTTCTGCCTACTCTGGGCTGCTCTATGTCTGTCCTGGATCAAACAGACTCGGTCTAAGGAATCTCTAAGTAAATTTGTACCCTACGGTCTGGACTCTAACCCATCAAACCAACCAATAGACGATCTGCAATGCCTACCATACAAAGCCTCGAAAGGTGCCTTGCCAATGCTCGAATGAAAGCTATTATTATACACAAACTCAGCCAATGGCACAAACTGATCCCATGAACCTCCAAAGTCAAGAACACAAGCCCGAAGTATGTCCTCCAGGACCTGAATAGTCCTCTTGGACTGGCCATCTATCTGAGGGTGGAAACCAGTACTAAGATGAACCTATGTACCCAAATCCCTTTATATAGCTCTCCAGAACTGGGATGTGAATTGAGTTCCGCGATCTGAAATGATAGAAGTTGGGACCCCGTGCAACCGTACAATATCACGAATGTAGATCTGAGCTAACCTCTCTAATCTGTAGGAAGTCTGAACCAGCAAAAAATATGCTGACTTAGTCAGCCTATCAATGATCACCCAAATGGAGTCAAACCCCAGAGTAGTACGAGGCAAACCAACAACAAAGTCCATAGTAATACCTTCCCACTTTCACTCAGGAATGGGAAGTCGCTGCATCAAAGAACCCGGTCTTATGTGCTCAAACTTTACCTGTTGATAGTTCAAGCACCGAGATACGAAGTCTGCCACGTCCCCCTTCATACCACTCCACCAGTAAAGCTATCTCAAGTCTATATACATCTTTGCTGCGCCAGGATGAATGGAGTATCTGGAATAATATGCCTAACGGAGTATCAATTGTATCAAATCACCAATTCTCAAAACACAAAGTCGACCTTCAAACCTCAGAATCCCATCAAAACCCAAGGTAGCCCGGCTGGCCTCACCCCGAACCACCTGATACGAAGGTCACACAAACTCTGATCCTCAAACTATCGGCTCTGAATCTGATCAACTAGAGTAGAGCGAACCTCAACACTGGCAAGAACTTTGCTGGGATTCGATAAGTCAAGCCTAACCAAACGGTTTTCCAAGGACTGGATAACCAAGGCCAACGGTCGCTCAGAAACTGAAAGTGAAGCTAGGCTGCCCATACTCACCGCCTTCTAACTCAAGGCATCCGCTACCACATTTGCCTTGCCCGGATGGTATAAAATAGTGAAATCATAGTCCTTTAGTAACTCAATCCATCTCCTCTGCCTTGAGTTCAACTCGCACTGACTCGTAATGTACTGAAGACTACGATGGTCAGTGAATATCTCACAATGAACTCCATAAAGATAGTTCCTCCAAATCTTGAGCGCGAAGACTTCCGCCGCCAACTTCGAGTCGTGAGTGGGGTAGTTACGCTCGTAAACCTTCAAGTTTCTCGATGCATATGCTATCACTCAACCCTGCTGCATCAACACACAACCAAGACTGACCCCTGAAGCATCACAATACACGGAGAAACTCTGACCCTTACTCGGCAAAGTCAAAATTAGAGTTGAAGTCAATAAGGCCTTAACCCTATAGAAGCTATCCTCGCACTGATCAGACCACTAAAATGGAACATCCTTCCTAGTCAGCATAGTCAAAGGTGCTTCTATGGAAGAAAATCCCTCGACAAACCGTCTGTAATACCCAGCTAACCCAATAAAGATGCAAACCACGGTAGGAGTAGTAGGTCTAGGCCAATCACGAACCACATAAGTCTTACCCGGATCAACTCTAATCCCATCCTTAGACACCACGTGCGCTAGGAATGCAACTGACTCTAGCCAAAACTCACACTTTGAGAACTTCGTGTAAATCCGATGATCTCTCAAAGTTTGAAGTACAATCCTCAAGTGTTGTTCATGCTCGTTTCTACTCCAGGAATATATACCAGAATGTCATCAATGAAGACTATCACAAATAGATATAGGTACGGGCTAAGCACCCTGTGCATCAAATCCATGAAGGTTGCGGGGGAATTAGTCCACCCAAAAGACATCACCAGGAACTCATAGTGGTCATAACATGTCCTGAATGCTGTCTTAGGGATGTCCTCCGCCCTAATCCTCAACTGATGGTAGCCGGACCTAAAATCTATCTTAGAAAATATGGTGGAACCCTGAAGCTGATCAAATAATTCATCAATCCTGGGCATCGGATACCTATTCTTTACTGTCACCTTATTCAACTTCCGATAATCAATACACATCCGCATCGACCCATCCTTATTCTTCATAAAGAGAACAGGAGCACTACAAGGAGACACACTCCGTATAATAAACCCCTTAGCTAATAAATCATGGAGCTTCTCCTTAAGCTCTCTCAACTCAGCAGGAGCCATAATGTAGAGAGGAATAGAAATGGGCTTGGTGCATAGCTCTAACTCAATGGCAAAATCAATATCCCTCTCAGGTGAAAGGCCTGGCAGGGCGGTAGGAAACACATCTAGGAAGTCTCTAACCACAGGAACAGACTCAGGAGACGTAGGGTCAGCACTAGCATCTCAAACATATACTAGATAAGCTAAACACTCACGGGATATAATCTTCCTAGGTCGAAGACAAGAAATGATCCCAGACAGTGCATGGCTAACAGAACCCTACCACATAATCGGGGATACATCGGGCATGGCTATGGTAACGGTCTTGGCATAGCAATCCAAAACCGCACGGTGAGGGGACAACCAGTTCATGCCCAATATCAAATCAAAATCCAACATATCAAGTATCATCAAGTCAGCCCAAGTGTCCAAATCACCAACAGATATCACACAGGATCTCACAATCTGATCCACTACTAAAGAATCTCCTACTTGGGTCAAAGCAGAAATAGGAACAAAAAATGGCTCACTAGACAACTCCAAACAAGGCAAAAAGTAGGCAAATACATATGAACAAGTGGATCCAGGATCAAAGAAGGCATAAGATGGCTGACGATATACAAAAATCATACCTGTGATCACAACATCTGAGGCCTCTACCTCCGGTCTCCCAGGGACCGCATAGAACTAATGATGACCTCCACCTGCCCGACCACCATCCCTACCACCTGATCTGTCATGTGGGGAACCACCCCTAGACTGACCACCACCCCATCTAGCCGGAGGCTAAACTGCTTGCAGCAGCTTAACAGACTAAACTGTACCCTGCTAGGGGTAATCTCTAGCAAAGTGACCAACCATACCACAAGTATAGCAAGCCCCTGATGACCTACTCAGTCGGGATGAACCAGCAGAATCCGAATGGCCACCATGGCTTGATGCCCCAAAATCTATACCTCTCGATGGCTGACCACTAGGACCTCGCTGACAACCCTGACCCTGCTCAAATTGAGAACCAGAAGCCTGAAATGACACTTGTACCAGTCTGCTAGACTGACCCTGATGCTGCTGTGGCTGATAACCTCGGCCCCACTGGCCTGAACCTCTACCACTATGCCTAGAACCACTGTAACCACCCTGATGTCGATGCCTCTTATCTCTGGACCCATTGTCGTGATGACGCGAATCCTCAACTGTGCAGGCATAGTCTACAATGGCCTGAAATGACCAACCGCTAGCAACTAGTATCTCTACAGGCTCTCTAAACTCTCTCCGTAGACCCCAAAGAAATCTACGGACTTTGTCGGCCTCAGTAGGCATAATCTTGGCTCCAAATAGAGCAAGCTGATGGAACCGGGTCTCATACTCTGAGATGGTCATAGTATCCTGAGAAAGTCTAGTGAACTCCTCCCTCCAACGCTCTTGGTCGCTTTGTGGAAAGAACTTGGCGATAAAGGCCTCATAAAACTTAGACCAGGTCAAGGGAGGTGATATACAAGGCTTGCAAGCAACCTGTGCCCTCCACCATAACTTCGTTGGACCCTCCAGCTGACATGAAGTGTAGCCAACCTCGTGAGTCTCCAATAAGCCCAAATGGTGCAAAATCTCCTCGCAGGTAGTGAGAAAGTCATGTGGGTCCTGACCTTATGTACCAACAAATCTCCGCAGTGCCAATCTCAGAAACCTACCCAAGACCTTCTGCTACGTCTCTGTCATAGTAGGGCGAGGAGTAAGAGTTTGGGCAACCGATGGAACCGGAACAACGTCATCACGGGGAGCCACAATAGCAGGCTGCTCTCCTGAACTCTAAACACCCAGGGCTGCCTCCTTAGCGGATGTCTGGGCTATCTAAGAAGGAAACTCCCCAATCATACCCAATAGATAAAGTAACAAACCCCGAATATTTGAAGACTGAGCCGGGGCTGAAGCTGACACAGAAATTGATGCTGGAACTGGTACTGGAGCTGGTGGTGCCTAGGCTTTCCCCGAGCCCACATGTTACTGCTCTGGGGCTAACTCTAGCTCATAGTCATACTCAGGCTCTATATCCACTCTAGCAAGTCTAGTAGGTGCCACTGCTCTAGGGAGCCCTCGACCCCTACCTCTACTCCGGCGACCACCCCGTCCCCTAGTTGGAGTTGGAAGTGAAGGGGTAGGAGGCTCTCCTCTGCCAAAAGCTGAAGATCTCGTATGAACCATCTGCAGAAGAGTGAATCAGAATAAGTGAGATTTCTAGAAACTTTCAAGGATACTACGCAAGAGAGAGAGGCAAGAAAAGTCCAGTTTCCTAAGATACCACTATAGCCTCCCAAAGATTGAGCACTGACGTCTCCATCATGATCCGCAGGACTTTACTAGACATTGGCTCCTATACCGATGATACCGGTGAACCTAGGGCTCTGATACCAAGCTATCATGACCTAATTTCTCGATCATGATGGCATCTACAATCCCTAGTAGGCAAACCAATCCTCGTGTCCTGGAACGGTTAGTAATCGACTACCTTCTAACAATTTAAATGGAAAAGCAGGTGAAATACCTGAAGCAAGGGAACAAGATAAAGAAATTAGATAACAAGGATAATATATATGAAAAACGAAAACTAAACAAACCCAAAACATGGTGTCATAGCATATAGCAGCCCAACTACATAAGGAGTACAAGGGTCCAAAACAAATATACATATACACAAGCTGTCTCCGACTAATGACAGTGTGCAGAATATACAAAAGATAAACTAAGTCAAGCTCTGAATGCCAAGAGCTCACCCTCAGCCCGGATGGTCCAAAAATAGCACCCCACACGAGTCTCTGGTGCTTTATCGGCGATGGCCCACACTAGGATCTTCACCAGAAGATGCAGAGGGTAGGGTGAGCACCAAATGCAAAGATAAAGGTACCTAGTAGGTATCATAGGCCGACTGGGCACATATAAAGTAAAAGAGCAATAACAGGCAGAACAGTCATAGAATTCAATGATAAGCACACAGGAGCTAGCCCAGAGGGAAGACAACAGAAACATCATATAAGGCTATCATGTAGAATATATACACACAACAGGCATAGGTGAAAGTAAGGACAACACACCTAGAATCCTTGCAAAAATAGTATATATAAGAATAAGTTCTAGAAATGGGCAGTATACTGGTACCCTCAAGTATAAGGAAAAAGGGAGAGAAGAATAAAGGTAGAGATGCTCGACTTATAGGAATTAATACCTAATCAAGTCATACAAAACTCAATCCAGGAACTCACCACCTCATAGTAATCATGCTCATACTTAACCGTAATAGGTAATAATATCGGAATAAGGTAACAAGAGTCTACCTATAGTCCCTCGGCCGCCCATACAACTGAGGAATGCAATCAAGTGAAAATAAACCCTCTGACATCCCATACTACCAGAGTGTACAATCAACAAATAGCAAATAAGGGTGGTATATCAAACAATGGATAATATGATGCATGAAAACCTTAGGGGTGAAATAGACCCTCTGTATGTACCTCATCCGGTGCCGATCGGGCCCAGTAGACAGGTTCCATGGAAGGACATGGCCCGTATACCTCTACTCCACCATATACCCTTCCCCCCGGCACACGCAGCCCAAAGCCTCAGACCTAGAGCGGCAAGGTCCATGGAGGTCCCGAACCCCATACTAAAACTCAGAATCAAAATATGTCCTTCAAAATCGAGTCCATGTTCAAGCCAGTGGCTAAGTCTCAAATATTCATGCCTAGACCCTGTCTAGGACTAAAACAGTGAAAAAGATGTCTCAAAAACCCTTCCAAGGGTGACCGAGCACAACCGAGTCTAAAACAGTAGTAAAAACATCTCAGATGCTCGACCCGGTCGAGCCTGATATCATTTCAAATTAGTAAGAAAACTCAGCTAGCACTCTAACCCGGTTGAGTCTAGAAATAGTGGTAAATCATGATTAAACCATATTTTTAACCTTCTCTTACCCAAAGAATATCCACGTATCAAGTCAAATCATTTCCAAATCCAATTTCTTAGAAAACGGGCCCCCAGGGCCATGCAAGGATTAGAAAATAAGTTTCCATAGGCCCGAAGCCAAAAACTGTAGTAAAACGTGGAAAAAACTCTTTATATGTATGGAAATAATATGATCAACCCAAATAGCTGCTCGACAGCTCACAATCAACCTAACGGCCCTGCACAGGCTCTGAAGCTACTCAGCAAGCATAACCAGCCTAGAAGGATATTTCTATGTCTGGGACTCGCGGACATTCCTAATAATCCCACCTTCAATGTTCCAGAGTCAACAAGACCTCACGGGGTCACAAAGGTAATAAATATACCAACAAATAGGAATACTACACACAACAGAGGAAAGAAATAGGACAAATAATGGGAAAGCGGTCAAGGTCTATGAAACCAACCTAATAACCCAACCCAAGGATGTCAACTAGTACAATTTTACCCGATATATGCGAAGTTTAGGGAGTTAAGCCGTAACCTACCTGTCGTCCGACGACAAGCTGTGAGAATGATGATATCCGAGGTCGAGCTGATCTGAGAATCTCCAAATGAGAATCAAACTATCAAATTCATGAATAAAATATTAAGATGAGTCTAACGATACTCATATTGCTACAATTGTAATCGGATCGATATCCGGGTCAAAAGTTGGCCCATGGGGCCCATAACCCAAAACCCAAAACGAAAAGAACCACGATGACCCCAACGATGCCAAGAAAGCATGCTCCAAATTTGAGAACAATTGGACAAGGGAAAGGCACCAAAAAATCCCGCCCAAATTGGGGATTAAAGAATGGAAATTTCAAAAATAAAAATGGAAATTGGGAAAGAATTAATTAACAAAATGATGGAAAATCAACCCAAGATGGATAAAACTTCACACACATGAACATGAGCAAGCTTAGGGGGAAGAATCTATCATAAAACCCAAGATTTAGATGAGCATCAATGGAGGAATTAAGAGAAAAATCGAAGAAGGCAAGTTGGGGAAGATGACTTACCAAGAGGCAAAGAACTATGGATAATCAACTAACAAATAATTCCCCAAGGTTTAGAACTGAATTGGAGCAAAATGTTGGAGAGAATTTTGAGTTTTATAGTGAGAAAAGTGAGAAGAAGGGCTGGAAAAAACAAAATGACAGCAATAAATAGCTGTTGTCCGCAGCTAATTTTCTGCACTTTTTGGATTTCAAATCTGATACTCCGATCATCGAAAGTCACCCGAAGTTACACTTTCAACTCCAAATGGCCTGAAAACTGAGAAAACAACACAAACCCACAACCGGACATTCTCAGGCCTCAACTAAAGGTCCAACTAGACCAAACTTATTTCTCTGGAGCTAACGGAACTGTCAGAATTAAATTTCGAGTATGTTAGCTAAGAATGTTGACTAAAGTCAATGATATTCTAAGTTTAAAGCTCTAAAATAGGTGAACGGCTAAAACGACCAAACGAATGACCAGGGCACCAAACTACCTGTCCCAGCAAGCCATAAATGACTTGGGGCCACTATAGGAAGGCTCTAACAGTATAATAAATGCAAAAACGCGAAGATGACCGAAAGGGTCATCACACCGTTGCTTAGAAATTGGTGCTCATACTTCACTTCTGCATCTTTCTGGTGCAGATATTAGTTGAGCTTTCGCTGTTGATCGCATTGGAGACTCGTGGAGTTTTTGAATCTTTGATACTTGGGTGAGCACCTTGCGACTAGGACTTGACCACATCTCATCTTTTGTACTATTACTCTTGTATATTCGGAGACAGTTGTACTTATCTTTTGTTACTTCTAGCACTTGTATTCTATTAGAAGCTTCTATACTGTCGATACTAAGTCTTGGGGTTGGTGCAGTTTCTTTTGATATATATTCCGGTTATTGCTTCCGCTTTGTCCTTATCTTTATATTTTGCTTCTGCTTATTTCTACTTATTGTGCGTATTGGTTAGGTAGTAGCCCATTACTAACCATTCTGGGCTATGGGAATTGGTTTGGCTACTGGGGGGTTGTAGGTGCCATCATGACCTGAGAAATTAGGTCGTGACTGTCATGCCCCGAGGTTACCCCCTAGACGTAACACGGGACTTGGGACCACGAGGATCCCAAGCTAACCCTTGGTCATAGCATTCTCAAGCATAACAAAGAAATAAGAAATAGCGGAAACATCAACGTAAATGCAAAACTGGATGACATATCATAAATATAGAGTCAAATAGGAGATACAACTCAGAAATTATCTCATAAGGTCTATGTCTGAAAAGCCTCTAATACTATCATAGAGAGTTGTTGGGACAACACCCCCAACTAACTCGAACATCTGAAAATAAATAAGGAAACATAAATTGAAGGGGAGCCTAGCCCTCGGACCATGAGGACTCACCAAAAGCTAAAATAGGAGTGGCCGAATCTCTAGCCACGAACCTGTGAAGGAACACCTGATCTGCATCATAAAAGGATACAACGCAATATGCGTTAGTACTATGGAATGTACTAAGTATGCGAGCAATGCATGAACATAGTGAAAATATGCTAAGTATGCTTGAATAACTGAAATCATGCTTTTAAAGGATAACTGAATGCAATGACTCTAAAAATATCATAAGCCGAAGCGTAAACATAAGTAATAAGTCTGAAATCTGATTAAGAGTCAAATGCAAATTTAATCATAAACTGTTTCTGTGGGAGGTTCTCTAACCGCATAGACCATGTGAGCTACATGGAATCCGATGTATCCGCCCCATCGAAAGGACCCAATATACCTTGCCAGGATATAGAGGCATTACTTTGGCGTGATCACTAAAACTGATGCCCAACAGAGGGGACTTAAGATCTACGGGGGCACGTAGTTCTGGGACCTTTTCGGGTACTCTCACCCTATCCAAATCGGTGCTAATACTACTCCTAAAACATATACATATAGCTCATATAATACTTCGGCATATCTGATGCCAAATCTGTTTGAAAAGCATAAGAGTATATCTGATACCATGTAATTCACTTAGCTTAGGTGGACATATCTAGATGCCCAACCTTTCTTGAAACATAGGGACATATCTGATGTCCAAAACTGTTGGAAAAGCATAAGGACATATCTAATGTCATGCAATTAAAAAGTCATGAATCTTAAAGATTTGCAAGACCATAATTCAAAATATACTTTTCTTGCTAAATTCATACTTAGAGAATTTGTCATGCAATTTCATAAGTACATAACGGCAACGATGTCTAATCATGTCAACTTTCTCTTGAAAATATGTAAATTCATAGTTTCACGCTAGAAATCAACATTTATGCTTGGGCTTTTAAAACCAATGAGAGAATCATAATTAAATCATGAGTAATCAAGAGAAAACCATGAATTTAAACATAGAAACTGATTTCATAAACTCTCCCCAATTTTAGATCAAAACCCTAATTTCCTAACTTCATAATTCAAATTAAGACTTCGGGATTTTGGACACAAGGGTGAAAGGAACCCATTGTTAGAGACCCATATACCTTCGATGAAGATTTCCCACTTCAATGGAAAAGAATTGGAGACTTGACTTGGAGCTTGTAGACTTGAGCTTAAAGAGGTATTTCCCTTTTTGGGAGGATATTGAGGATCTTAGGATGAACTTAAGGTAATATGAGTGAAAACTCTTTTAAAAGTAGTCAAAACAACTTCACTTAATACATAATAGGGTGGGAAATGACCAAAATGACCCTGGATTTTAATTAAAAAGAAGCTGGAATTTTGGTCAACTTCAGTGTCCACAAATGGAGTCTACGACTCGTAGACTTTTCCACGAGTCGTGGAATCCAGTTGTGGGACTCAGACTAGGAAGTCAGTCTACAGAAGACTTTCCACGAGTCAACAGGACGACTCGTGGAAGCACGACTCGTAGAAAGTTAGGAAAATGTTTGGTCTCCGATGGAGTTCTACGAGTCAATAACATGACTCGTAGAAAGTTCCACGAGTCGTGGAAGTGACTCGTGGAAGTCAGTACTGGAGTTGGTCTGTAGGGCTGGGATCACGAGTCCCTTCCACGACTTGTGGAACCTTCCACAACTCTTGGACTTGAATCGTGGTCCCTGAAACTTGGATTTTTCTAAAGTTTATAACTTTGTTAGCTGGATACGTGTACGGGTGTCATAATATCCCCCTCTTGGGATCATTCATCCTCGAATGAAGGATAAACAAGGGAAACTGGGGGGAAGATAGCCCAACCAAACATCAAAACATAGAAATCAAGGGGGTAATCATAAAACCAAACTTTTCAACTTGAAAACATGATAGACTAACTTCGTAAAACATGTTTGCATGCTAGGATCATGAGAGAAACTGGTGGAATAGAATATGAGTGATATACTAAAGAGGAAACAAGTACCTCAAGCTGGAACTGAGTCGAAAGGAAAGAGATGAGGATATTTGTCCTTCATGGCCTCTTCCGCTTCCCAAGTAGCACCTTCAACAAGCTGATTCCTCCAAAGGACTTTTACCGAAGTGACTTCTTTGTTTCGCAACCTCCGAACCTAACGATCAAGGATCTCCATGGGAACCTCCTCATAAGTGAGACTATCCTTCACACCTACATTTTCTAAAGGAACAATCAAGATGGGATCACCAACACACTTCTTAAACAAGGAAACATGGAAAACTTGATGAACCGCTTCCAACTCCGTTGGCAACTCCAACTCATAAGCAACACTACCAGTTCTCCTCAAAATTCGATAAGGACCTACAAAATGGGGACTAAGTTTTCCTTTCTTGCCAAACCTCATTACACCCCTCAAGGGTGACACCTTAAGGAAAACCCAATCATCAACTTCAAATTCTAACTCCCTTCTCCTCACATACGAATAAGATTTTTGTCGACTCTGAGCGATTTTCAACTTTTCCCGAATAAGCAGAACCTTCTCCGTAGTCTTATGCACAGAATCTGGACCAATCAAGGATGCCTCACCAACCTCGAACCAACCAATAGGAGATCTACACCTCCGACCATAAAGGGCCTCATACAGAGCCATCTGGATACTAGAGTGAAATCTGTTGTTGTAGGCAAACTCGATAAGAGGTAAGTGATCATCCCAATTTCCTTTGAAGTCAATAACACAAGCCCTCAACATATCCTCCAAAGTCTGAATAGTACGCTTGGCCTGGCCATCCATCTGAGGGTGAAAATTTATGCTAAGTTTCACCTTAGTACCAAGACCTTTCTGAAATGATTTCTAAAACTAAGATGTAAACTGAGGACCTCTATCCGAAATGATAGACAAAGTAACACCATGCAATCGGACTATCTCCCGAATGTAGAGTCTGGCATAATTATCAGCGGTATCCGTAGTCTTAACAACCAAGAAATAGAATGACTTGGTCATCCTGTCGACAATCACCCAAATGGAATCATGTTGCCTTCGAGTACGAGGCAAACCCGTAATAAAGTCCATATTGATTGCTTCCTATTTCCAAGTGGGAATGTCAATATCTTGAAGCATACCACCTGGTCTTTGATGTTCCACCTTTACTTGTTGATAGTCGGGACACTTAGCCACAAACTCGGCTATGTCCTTCTTCATACCATTCCACCAAAAGACTTTCCATACGTCACGGTACATCTTAGTGGCACCTAGTTGAATGAGTATCTAGAACTGTGAGCCTCAGACAAAATTTGCTGTCTCAACCCCTCAACATCTGGCACACATAAGCGACCTTGATAACAAAGCACACCATCTCCCCCTTGGGAGAAAACCTCAACCCTTTGCTGACGAACTGCGGCCTTAAGCTGAAGTAGAACGGGATCTTGGTATTGCTTGGCTTTCACTTCAGCCACCAAGGATGATTCGGCACCATTAGTCACAATAACACCACCTTCGGTTGAGTCCATAAGGCGAACTCCCGACCGAGCGAGCCTATGAACTTCTTTAACCAATTCCTTCTTTCCATCTTGAAATTAAAGCTACACTTCCCATGGACAACCTACTCAAAGCATCCGCCACAACGTTGGCCTTACCCGGATGGTAAAGCACACTCAAATCATAATCCTTAAGGAGTTCAAGCTATCTCCTTTGTTGCAAATTCAACTCCTTCTGAGTGAACACATATTGAAGACTCTTATGATCGGTGAAAACATCCACATGCACACTATACAAGTAGTGTCTCCAAATCTTCAAAGCAAAAACCACAGCCGCTAGATCAAGATCATGAGGGGATAGTTCTTCTCATGAGTCTTAATCTGTCTAGAAGCATAAGCAATCACTTTACCATGCTTCATCAAAACACAGCCCAAACCAATCCGAGAAGCATCACAATACACCACAAAATCTTCTAATCCCTCGAGTAGGGCTAACACTGGGGTTGTATTCAATCGGTTTTTAATTCTTGAAAACTTTTCTCACAAGAGTCGGACCACTGAAATTTAACCTTTTTCTGAGTCAATCGGGTCAATAGGGAAGCAAGGGAAGAAAACCCTTCCACAAACCTCCAATAGTAACCAGCCAAACCAAAGAAACTTCTAATATCGAATGGAGAAGTGGGTCTAGGCCAGTTCTTTGCCACCTCAATCTTTTGAGAATCAACCCGAATACCATCACTAGTCAAAATGTGACCCAGAAAAGCAACAGATTGTATCCAAAACTCGCACTTGCTAAACTTAGCCAACAACTGTCTATCCTTAAGAGTTTGTAAAACAACTCTCAAGTGATCTGCATGCTCCTCCTTAATCCGAGAGTAGATGAGGATTTCATCAATGAAAACAATCACAAACATATCCAAATATTGTTTGAACACACGGTTCATCAAATCCATAAAAGATGCAGGAGCATTTGTTAGACCAAAAGACATAACAACAAACTCACAATGACCATATCGAGTCTGGAAGGCTGTCTTTGGGATATCACATTCCTGAACCCGAAGCTGATGATAATCGGATCTAAGGTCGATTTTGGAGAAGAACCTCGCACCCTGAAGCTGATCGAACAAGTCATCAATCCTAGGAATGGGATACTTATTTTTGATGTGACCTTGTTCATTTGATGGTAATCAATACACATTCTAAGAAATCCATCCTTCTTCCGAACAAACAAAACTGGGGCACCCCAAGGAGAAATACTAGGCCTGATGAAACCCTTATCAAGGAAGTCTTTCAACTGATCTTTCAACTCTTTAAGTTCAGCAGGGGCTATTCTATAGGGAGGAATAGAGATTGGATTAGTATCCGAAAGAAGATATATCCCAAAGTCAATTTCCCGCTCGGGAGGGACTCCGGGTAAATCATCAGGGAACACTTTTAGGAATTCATTCACAACAGGAACAAACTGAATAGTTGGGGTCTTGGACTCTGTGTCCATAACCCAAACAATATGATAGACATAACCCTTAGAAATCATCTTCCTAGCCTTAAGATAAGATATGAAACGACCCTTCGAAGAAGAGGGACTACCTTGCCATTCTAGGACAGGTTCATTAGGAAACTTGAAACTAACCACACGAGTGCGGAAATCAACTGAGGCATAACATGCATACAACCAATCCATACCAAGGATAACATCAAAGTCAGTCATCTCCAACTCTACTAAATCTGTTGAAGTAACTCTATGAATGACTGAGATAGGGCAATTTTGGTAGACTCTTTTGGTTAGGACTGACTCACCAACAGGAGTAGAAACATGAAAGGGTTCTAAAAGCAAATCAGGACATATCTCAAACTTACAAGAGATATAAGGGGTTACAAAAGATAAGGATGCACCAGGATCCAACAAGGCATACGCATCAAGAGAGAAGACTTTTAACATACCGGTAACCACATCTGGTGAACTCTCCTGATCCTGACGGGAGTACATAGTATAAAGACGGTTCTGGCGCTGACCACCAGAACTAGAAGCTGTGCGCTACTGGGCAGGTCTACCACCTGAAGCTTCTGGGGTAGACTGAGCCCTACCACTTCCCTGCCCCTTCTTAGCTGAAGGGCAATCTATAACACGGTGTCCGGTCTGACCACACCCAAAACAACCCTCTCTACCAGCCAAACACTCACTGGGGTGAGTCTTCCCATACTTAACACAAGATGGGTAGGAAGATCCCTTAGTAACATTACCCTGAGACTAAGAATAGGAACCAAATCCCCTACCACCCTGATCATGACGAGGCTTGTGAGCTTGGGTAGGAGCACTAGCAAAAGAGTGAACTGAACCTGATGACTTCTTCTGGAAGGAAGAGCGTTGTCCACCTCCGGACCTGTGATGACCAAAACCTGATCCCTCAGACCTACCCCTCTTGTTCTCCCTATCCATCTCCTTAAGCTTATCACCCTCAATATGATGGGCATGAGTCATGAGATGAGAGATGTTCATGTCACTCAACAATAAAGCAGACCTACACTCTTTCTTCCCCATATCGGAAACACCATAGATGAATTTGCTCATGCGGGTCCGCTACCATGGAGGGAGCATACCTAGACAACTGAGTGAACTTCAAACTATACTCTTGCACCGACATCAAACCTTGTCTCAAGGTCACAAATTCTTCCACCTTTGCTTGCCTTAACTCACGGGGAAAGAACCTATCCAGAAAGGCTCTCTCAAAACACTCCCAAGTCATAGGGATCGCATCCCTCACCCTAGCCTCCTTCCATTGTGTGAACCAAATATGAGCCACATCCTTGAGTTGATAGGATGCAAGATCCACAATGATCTTCTTCACTTTATCAACAAAGTTAAGTTGATCCTCTCCCACTTTCGAACCCCAAAACTCCGGTGGGTTCAGACGGATAAAGTCACGAACTTGGGCTGCTACCCCACCTTGAAGATGAGTAGGGGAAGGAGCTTGTTGATTTGCCAAAGTCTGAGCCAATAGGTGAATAGAATTCCTAAACTCATCATTCGTGACATCAGGAACTGGAACTTGAGGAGCGACATTTTGAGTGGCTCGAGGAGGCATAGCATGTCGAGGAGGCAAATCTGAAACGCATAAGATAAGAATTAGAGGAATATTAGACTTAAGATCTATCGCATGATGTGATCATGAATGAAGTGAAGTTTTTTTTCTAAGACACCTCATAGCTTCCTTTTCATATGTGTGGCGCACTTCACACACATGAAAATGACTCTACTCGATGCGGCTTTCAGACATCCTAGGGCTCTTGAACCTGAGGCTCTGATACCAAGTTTGTCATGCCCCGAGGTTACCCCTTAGACGTAATATGGGACTCGGGACCAAGAGGATCCCAAGCTAACCCTTGGTTAAAGGATTCTCAAGCATAACAAAGAAATAATACATAGCGGAAACATCAATGTAAATCCAAAACTAGAAGACATATCATAACTATAGAGTCAAATAGGAGATACAACTCAGAAATTATCTCATAAGGACTATGTCTGAAAAACCACTAATACTATCATAGAGAGTTTTTGGGACAACACCCCCAACTAACTAGAACATCTGAAAATAAAGAAGGAAACATAAACTGAAGGGGAGCCTAGACCTCGGACCATGAGGACTCACTAAAAGCTAAAATAGGAGTGGCCGGATCTCTACCCACGAGACTGTGAAGGAACACCTGAGTCTGCATCATAAAAGGATGCAGCGCAATATGCGTTAGTACTATGGAATGTACTAAGTATGCGAGCAATGCATGGACATAGTGAAAATATGCTAAGTATGCTTGAATAACTAAAATCATGCTTTTAAAGGATAACTGAATGCAATGACTCTAAAAATATCATAATCCAAAGCGTAAACATAAGTAATAAGTCTGAAATCTGATTTAGAGTCAAATGCAACTTTAATCATAAACTGTTTTTATGGGAGGTTCTCTAACCAACATAGACCATGTGAGCTACATGGAATCCGATGTATCCTCCTCATCGAAAGGACCCAATATACCTTGCCAGGATATAGAGGCATTACTTTGGCGTGATCACTAAAACTGATGCCCAATAGAGGGGACTTAAGATCTACAGGGGCAAGTAGTTCTGGGACCTTTTCGGATACTCTCACCCTATCCAACTCGGTGCTAATACTACTCCCAAAACATATACATATAGCTCATATAATACTTGGGCATATCTGATGCCAAATCTGTTTGAAAAGCATAAGAGTATATCTGATAACATGCAATTCACTTAGCTTAGGTGGACATATCTAGATGCCAAACCTTTCTTGAAACATAGGGACATATCTGATGTCCAAAACTATTGGAAAATCATAAGGACATATCTAATGTCATGAAATTCAAAAGTCATGAATCTTAAAGCTTTGCAAGACCATAATTCCAAATATACTTTTCTTGCTAAATTCATCTTAGAGAATTTGTCATGCAGGCCACGATGTCTAATCATGCCAACTTTTTCTTGAAAACATGTAAATTCATAGTTTCATGTTAGAAATCAAGAGAAAAGCATGTATTTAAACATTGAAACTGATTTCATAAACTCTCCCTAATTTTAGATCAAAACCCTAATTTCATAACTTCATAATTCAAATTAAGACTTGGGGATTTTCGGCACAAGGGTGAAAGGAACCCATTGTTAGAGACTCACATACCTTGGATGAAGATTTCCCACTTCAATGGAAAAGATTGGAGACTTGACTTGGAGCTTGTAGACTTGAGCTTGAAGAGGGATTTCCCTTTTTGGGAGGATATTGAGGATCTTAGGATGAACTTAAGGTAATATGAGTGAAAACTCTTTTAAAAGTAGTCAAAACAACTTCACTTAATACATAATAGGGTGGGAAATGACCAAAATGACCCTGGCTTTTAATTAAAAAGAAGCTGGAATTTTGGTCAACTTCAGTGTCCACGAGTGGAGTCTATGACTCGTAGACTTTTCCACGAGTCATGGAATCCAGTCATGGGACTCAGACTAGGAAGTTAGTATGCAAAAGACTTTCCACGAGTCAACAGGATGACTCGTCGAAGCTTCCATGAGCCGTAGGGTCGAGTTGTGGAAGTCAGGAAAATGTTTGGTCTCTGATGGAGTTCCACGATTCAACAGCACGACTCGTAGAAAGTTCCACGAGTCATGAAAGTGACTCGTGGAAGTCAGTACTAGAGCTGGTCTACAGGGCTGGGATCAGGAGTCCCTTCCACGACTCGTGGACTTGACTCGTGATCCCTAAAACTTGGATTTTTCTGAATCTTTTAACTTGGTTAGCTGGACATGTGTATGGGGTTTCAAACTGATAGGGTGTGCGAGATAATATGAGGAAAGAGGTAATGGTCTCTGGTCGACGGTGTCTCACCAGTGATGAGTGTGTCAGAGAAGAAAGAGGGTTTTGTGGTCTGGTAAACTAGGAAAGGGAAAAGGGGTGGCGTTGGGAGGCTGGTTTGGGTGGAGTTGGCTGTTGCCAGAGTTTAGGGTGGTGTTAGAGCTCATATCCGTTGGTTAGCAGTGGTGGCAGCTCATCATTGGCGGAGAAGAAGAGTAAAGGAAAACTCAACGGCTGCTTTTGGGACCAAAATGGAAAAGAAAGCTTTTAGTATTTTGCCAATTTTAGAAATATCCACCACCAAAGAATGTGTTGAGTGTATGAGACCCTAAACCATCTAGGTGGCAAAACCAATTGTTGAATAATCATGGGCTATCAAAACCGTGTGGTTAAAACCATGGTTTATCTAAAATCATGGGCTATTTATTTATCTGTGTAAAAAATATCTTCTTCGACTTATGTATTAACGGACTATGTTAAAAATAATAATAAATATATTTAATAACATTTTAAAAAATATGATTTGAACAAAGACAACAGTGATTTAAAAAAATAAAATAATATTTATTACACGCAAATGATTGCGATAAAAATTAATGATAATTAAAATTAATTAAAATAATTAAAAATAGATAAAAATCTCAATATTTCAAAAAAATGGGAATAATTTTCAACAAATGATATCAACGTTGAAAAAATATGAGAAAAATTATATTTTGTGTAATTTAATAAATAAAAAGTTTTAAAATATTAATTTAAAAAATATCAGACCAAAATTGGGTGTCAACAACTGCCCCTCTTTGTTAAGAGATGATGAAAGAATCTTTAAACGAAGCGTTGACGTGTAGCAAATTTTGGCTCAATAAAGAAAAAGAAAGATATATGCACCGAACGATGTGAAACTTTGATAGAGTTTTAAATATGTTCTATGTCTGCTAGCAAGGTTGAATTAATTTAAATGAAAGATGATAGACCAGGAAAAAATATTCTAGGACAAAAAGTAATCGCGTAGCTTCGACATTGTTTTCCAAAATCACCAGTGTCAAACTATGAGACGCTGGGGAGACAAGATTATATACCTGTCTCATTGAAAGACGGACGACCCAACTTTTCTTGTTGAAAGGCGGATGACCCAATCTTGCCTCGTTGAAGGGCGGACGACCCAATCTTGCCTCGTTGAAGGGCGGATGACCCAATCTTGTCTCGTTGAAAGGTGAATGACCTAATCTTGTCTCTGATAAAGGCAACCGATCCAATCTTGTCTCATTGAAAGGTGGACGACCTAATCTTGTCTCTTTGAAAGGCGGACAACCCAATCTTGTCTCTTCGAAAGGTGGATGACCCAATCTGAATTTGATATGTCACTTTGAATGAGGTGACAACCCAACATATCTCATTGGAAGGCGGATGACCCAACTTGAATTTGATATGCCAATTTGAATGAGGTGACAACCCAATATGTCTCATTGAAAGGAGGATGACCCAACTTGAATGTGATATGCCACTTTGAATGAGGTGGCTTCCTAACATGTATCGTTGAAAGATGGACAACCTAACTTGAATTTGATATGGCACTTTGAATGAGGTGACAACCCAATATGTCACATTAAAAGGCGGATGACCCAACTTGAATTTGATGTGTCACTTTGAACGAGGTGATAATCCAACAAGTCTCATTAAAAGGCGGACGACCTAACTTGTCTCGTTGAAAGGCGGATGACCAAATCTTGCCTTGTTGAAAAGTGGACGACCTAATATGAATTTGATATGTCACTTTGAATAAGGTGACACCCAACATGTCTCATTAAAAGGGGGACGACCCAACTTAAATTTGATATGTCACTTTGAATGAGGTGACAACCCAACATGTCTCATTGAAAGGAGGATGATTCAACTTGAATTTGTGGAGTCACCTTGACACCATTTTGGACTGAGTGGATTCACCTTGACACAAAATCTAAATAATTGGAGTCACTTTGATACCAAAGATTGAATAGAGTCACCTTGACGCCGGTCTGGATAAATGGAGTCACTTTGACATCGAGGATTGAGTAGAGCCATCTTGACGTCAATTTAAATGCCACATATCTCTTTGAATGGTGTGACTTTCCAATATCTCATGACCATCTGCACTAAACTTATTAGTAGAAAATACCTTATGTCACAACGAAAGAGATGACGATCCATCATAACACGTCACAAATATAGAAGTGACGATCCAACTTAAAAAATATTTCATTTTGCACAGGATGACACAAAATTTTAAAAAATATGTTATGTTGAACGGGATGACAACCCAATTTTTAAAAATGTATCATTTTAACAAGGTAACAAATCAACATGTTAGTCTGAAAGATAAACAATAAAACAGGAAAAGAAAATGCCACTTTTTCATGAATTAGAAAGGTGGGTGCTTGCCCCAATTTCATTTTGAACAAAGAAGCATGTGAAGAGAGAATCAAATCTCGACTGTAGTTGGTACCAACAACTAGTATTGCATGAAATTTTTTCTTATTTGCTTCACATTTAATAGAGATTGACTTTGAGATAATTCTTATAGTTTTAAGTGGTGCCTCAAACATACTTAAGTATCGACAAGATTTATTCGTATTGCTTCAAACAAAGATTTTGAACTATACTTATCCTCATGTTTCAAGTTCCCTTACCATAAAGAAAGTCCTCATTTTCACATATCTTAAGTATTTGATTTGAGGATATTTTAAAAGAACACTCACACTCAGAAAAATGTTCAATGCATGCAATTGTGATGCCATATGTTTGGCCTTCATGTAAATCTCCACTAATGTGAGAACATTTGAAATGAGATCACGTAGGACTTGTATTCATCTTATAATATAGGTTAAGGGATTGGTAGGATATTTATTTGGGATGAAAGTGACTTAATCCCTCCTTGAGCATTGCGCTGGATTTGTGCTTTTATTGCGCTTTAAGCGCTTTAACTTTTTCATTGTCCCTTTTTCTGGTTTTCACTTCTTCTAAATCTTTGCTTATCAGAGTTTTCTCTCCCTTTTTCTGATGTTTTCTTCTTTTTTCAACTTCTCCATTATTTCTGGAGTGTTTTTATTCGTTGTTTTGCCTTTTCTTGACCTTGTCAAGAGTTTTTGACTCCTTTCTTTTCTTTTGAAGTAATTTTGTATCCTTGACTTTCAGGGATGCAACATCTTTTGCTTTTGAAAGCTTCAAACTTGAATCTCCTTCTTTAATTTGCACATCTTCAGTGCGTTCAAGGAGGTCAGGCCAATAGAGGAATAGTACATGTAAGCACTCAGAAGGGTATTGGCTAAGATATGATTGTCCAAAGAAAAGGCTTCAGGCTTAAAGATGGACACTAGGGTATAATGTTATTTGGTAGGCATTAAAAGGCATAAACGACAAAGGAAGCCTACGATCCTTTCCCAAATAAAATATTACTCAGGATTTCACCTCAATAAACATTCATGACAAGTTCTAGATCAATAATGAAATGCAATTGAATATAATCTAAAAGCTTACCACACAATGCACATGAAACAACGAGGTTGGTTTTATTCTTATCTTGAATGCATGCAAGAGATTATTTTTTAGTGGCATAAAGATACGACTAACAGGTACCAAAAGAATCTATGGTTCACTCGAAGTCAACATTCTCAATTACATCAATTATTATATATATTTCTTACTATTTTGGCACCAACCAAGTCAAAGATGTGATTCTAAAAAAAAAAATTTAAACTTTTTTGAATAAAAAATACCGAACCCAAGAAGGGTTGCCTAATATCTCACCCCAAGGGATAAGAATAAAGTGTGCATAGTTTGTGCAGATATATCATAAAATATATTATCTTTGAAAGAATTGTCAAACATATGCACAAAAAATAATGCAAAGAGAAATGAGTGAAAACAGGATAATTATGAAAAAATAATAAAATAGAGTGTCACGACTCAATCAAGAGCTCTCCTGATTTGTTTGTTCGATGATTTATGGAGTTCAATATAAGATGTTGCTCTCTTTGCTGTTCTGGTGGAATTTTTGAGGACTTTCTTCAAAATTCTGCCCCAGTTTTGACTTCAGTTACTTTGTATATTCAATATTGTAGTAACATCATCTTCTATAGAATTTTTGAAACCTTCGCAAAAATTCTGCCTCAGTTTTCTTTGAAAAGCTTACAGGGAATATGATCGAGCCAGTGTGGCGCCTACTTATCTCGTTGAGCCAGGAATCAGGTCAAACGTAGTTCCAACCTTTGAATTTAGTTTTGCTCTATGCTAGATGTCTAAGAGTGAGTTTTGAAATAATAGACATGGAACCCAAGCAGACAACTTGGGGTGGAGCAATGACATTTATTGGATCGGCCATCAATCTAACTACCCGCCAGGGTACCCCAAGAAATATTTGGTTTTCAAATGATAGAAACAGTTGCGACCCACATAACCATCCTTTAGAGATCCAAAATAAAATAAATGTCAATTGGCTGAAATATGCCATGAATGCAATGATCAGTATAATTTAAAAATAAATAAATAATGAAAAGAATGTACATTTACAAACAATCAACAAGATATACAAGGTGCAAAATATAAATAAAAACTTGTATAAAGATAAAATTTCCTTAATTGAAAAAATAAATCCATAATGGTTAGAACCTTTAATCCCCAGCAGAGTCGTCATTCTGTTATGATCTTATTTTTCACGATAGGACATAACTTGGGGAGTCAAAAAAAATAATCAAACAATAATTGTTTAAAAAATATTTTACAAAATAAGAGAGTTGCCATCTAATTTTAGGAAAATCAGGAAAACCTTTTATTAAAGAATAAATTTTAGTCTATGAAACCAGTTAGATTCTAGGTAAGGATTCAAGTTATTCCAAGAAAGTTATCTGAGAGGCAGAGGTTGACTATAAACTTCATCTCTCTCTGGACCTCAGGGAGTTTTTCCAGAGGTTAGACATCCTTCAGAATGCACAATGGTGGTTCCCGACTTAACTTATTTTTTCAATTGAGGAGATAAAATAAATGTTCCGATTCTACAGAGTAGAGAAAATGACTCTCCAAAACTCGAAGAATCTAAGAAAAAAGCTTTTACGAGATGATCTAATATTTGCCCATCGTTTAGCCAAAAATGAATAAATACAATAAAGAATTATACAAGATCTTCGAATTTTAATTTGAGTGACTTCTTCAGAAAGCAACTCTAAGTACCTGTAAACACACTTAGTAAAATGTTACTAATGAATAAATATTAACTAAAAATAATTAAAGAAATAATAACCAAAAAATAAAATATGTCTTATGTACAATGGAGGCTTTGGAAATCGACAGAAATTTCATTATCGTCCAAGTAAATTGATATTCGATATGAAAAAAATCATACTCAAAATAACATCCATCTTTTATTATGGGGAGGCCTCAAAAATCTGACGGAGAGATTCTTTCATTGGTCAATTATCCATCTATGCAAACTTGGTCAGACGTGCTAAAATGTGAACAATGAAATAACACAAAATCATTTGGCAAAACAGTAGTGCACAATCAACAACATCACCAAATAAGACAACAAAAATAGCAACAGTAAATAGAGAAATTAACCAAAATGGTCATTGAAGAACCTTCTCAAACACCAAAATTTATCTAAAATAAATTCAATAAAAAAATTGAAGCAAAATGAAAATAAAATGTGAAGTAACAGTGAACACCAAAAAAATAATGGCAAACAAAACAAGGATAACCCTATGAAAATAACAACACAGTGGCTAAACAAAGCATAACAAACAATAAAGAAAAAATACCACAACACTGGAAAACATCATGGTACTAAAAAAATAGAGATAATTATACTTGTAAAAATAAAAAGTAACGAGGGTCACTAAAGGAAAGTTTCTTCTGGTCAGAGCTAAACAACGAATGACGCCGGAGATCTTTGAAGCTCATCGATTATTGGTTCGTATTTCATCAGTGGAAACAAAAGGGTAGCATGGATGTTGTGGTGTGGGTGTGCGAGAGAAAGGGAGGAAAGAGGTGGTGGTGAGAAGAAAGAGGGTTTTGTGGTCTGGTTTGTTGGGAAAGGGAAAAGGGATGACGTTGGGAGGTTGGTTTCGTCGTAGTTGGCTATTGCTGGAGTTGAGGGTGGTGTTGAAGCTCAGATCTTCTAGTTAGCAACGGTGAGGGGTGGTGGCAGCTCATCATTGGTGGAGAAGAAGAGTAAAGGAAAACTCGGCGGCTGCTTTTGAGACAAAAATGGAAAAGAAAGCTTTTAGTGTTTTGCCAATTTTAGAAATATCCACCACAAAAGAATGTATTGAGTGTATGAAACACTTTATAGAAAACTTTTAAACCCTAAACCATCTAGGTGGCAAAACCATTTGTTGAAAATCATGAGCTATCAAAATCGTGTGCTTAAAACCATAGTTTATCTAAAACCATGGGCTATTTATTTATTTGTGTTAAACTATCTTCTTCAACTTATGTATTAATAGACTGAGTAAAAAAAATATAAAATATATTTAATAACATTTTTAAAAAATGTGATTTCAACAAAGACAACTGTGATTTAAAAAAATAAAATAATATTTGTTACACACAAATGATTGCGATAAAAATAATGATAATTAAAATTAATTAAAATAATAATAAATAAATAAAAATCTCAATATTTTCAAAAAAATGAGAATAATTATCAATATTGAAAAAATATGAGAAAAATTGTATTCTATGCAATTTAACGAATAAAAGGTTTAAAAATATTAATTTGAAAAATATCAGGCAAAAATTGGGTGTCAACAGGGTATATCTATAATCTTGTTTGGGTTAAGTATTCAGGTTCTGAGACTCCAACTCTTGAGTTAGTCCCAGTGAGTAAGGAATTCCCAGAAGTGATTCCAGAAGATTTGCCCAAAATTCCTCCCAAGTGGGAAATCGACTTTGGAATAGATCTCCTCCCACATATATAATATATCTCAATTCCACCTTACAGAATGGCTCCAGCTGAGATTAAGGAGTTAAAGGAATAGTTGAAAGAGCTTCTAGATAAGGGTTTCATCAGACCGAATATCTCTGCATGGGGTGCTCCAGTTCTCTTCATGCGTAAGAAAGATGGTTCGCTCAGGATGTGCATAGACTACCGTCAGTTGAATAAAGTCACAATCAAGAATAAGTATCCTATTCCCAGTATTGATGACTTATTCGACCAACTTCAGGGTGCCAGTTGATTTTCTAAGATAGACCTCAGATCCGACTATCATCAGCTCAGAGTCAGAGATGGTGACATTCTGAAGACAACCTTCAGAAATCGGTATGGTCACTATGAATTTGTAGTTATATCATTTGGACAAATGAATGCTCCTATAGATTTTATTGATTTGATGAATAGGGTGTTCGAGTAGTATTGTACATCTTCATCATCGTCGTCATTGATGATATCCTCGTATATTCTCAGAGTGAAGAGGAGCATGAAAATCATTTAAGAGTTGTGCTACAAACTCTCAAGGACCGTCAGTTATTCGCCAAGTTTAGTAGTATGAATTCTGATTAAAGTCAATTGCTTTCCTAGGTCATGTGGTGTCTAGTGAGGGCATATGAGTTGATTCATAGAAGATAGAGGCAGTGAGAAACTAGCCTAGACCCACTTCCACGACAAATATCAGATCCATAGCTACCCCACTGACCATACTGACTCAAAAAAAGGTTAAGTTCCAGTGGTCAGATGAGTGTGAGAAAAGCTTCCTAGAGTTGCAGACCAGGTTAACTATAGCTCCAGTTTTAACTCTACTAGAGGGTTAAGATAGTTTTGTTGTGTATTATGATGCATCCAAAGTCAGCTTGGGTTGTGTCTTGATACATCATGGTAAGGTCATTGCCTATGCCTCCAGACAACTTAAGATTCATGAGAAGGACTACCCGACTCATGACCTCGAGCTTGCAGCAATTGTTTTTTCCTTAAAGATTTAGAGACACTACTTTTATGTTGTCCATGTGGATTTATTTATGGACCATAAGAGTCTCTAGTACATGTTCACCCAGAAGGAGTTGAATCTTCATAAGAAAAGGTGGCTTGAGTTCCTCAAAGATTATGATATGAATGTGCTCTACCACTCGGGTAAGACCAATGTAGTGGCTGATGCACTTAGCAGACTATCCATAGGTAGTGTGTCACATATTGAGCAAGAGAGAACGATATTAGCTAAGGATGTTCATAGGCTCACTCGCTTGGGAGTTTGCCTTACAAACACAACAAATGGTGGTGTGATAGTTCAGAATGGGTTTGAATCTTCCTTAGTGGTTGAGGTAAAGGAGAAGCAAGATAGTGATCCCATCCTACTTTAGTTAAAGGGTACGGTCCATTAGCAGAGGGTAGAGGTTTACTCCCAATAAGTAGATGGTGTGCTTCACTACCAGGGTTATTTATGTATTCCTAATATGGATGAGTTGAGACATTGGATCCTGATAGAGGCCCATAGTTCTAGATATTCTATTCATCCCGGTTCCACAAAGATGTACCATGATCTATGGAAAGTCTATTGGTGGAATGTCATGAAGAGGGACATCATAGATTTTGTAGCAAAGTGACCCAATTGTCAACAAGTGAAGGTAGAACATTAGAGACTGAGAGGGGTGACTTAGGGTATTAACATTCCTACTTGGAAGTGGAAAGTGATCAACATGGATTTTACTACGGGATTACCTTGTACTCTCTCACAACATGACTCTATTTGGGTAATAGTAGACAGGGTTACTAAGTCAGCTCACTTCTTGGCTGTCAATACTACAAATTCAGTAGAGGATTATGCAAGAGTCTATATTCATGAGATATTCAGGTTGCATGGGGTTCCCTTGTCTATCATCTTAGATAGGGGTACTTAGTTTACATCTCAATTCTGGAGATCATTCTAGAAAGGTCTTGGTACCCAAGTAAATCTCAGTAGAATATTTCATCCTCAGATGGATGGTCTGGGAGAGCGTACCATTCATACCTTAAAAGATATGTTGAGGGCTTGTTTGATCAATTTCAAAGGTAATTGGGATGAGCACTTACCTCTTATAGAGTATGCCTACAATAACAACTTCCATTCCAGCATCCAGATATCTCCATATGAGGCACTTCATGGGCAGAGGTGTAGATCACATGTTGGCTGGTTTGAAGTAGTTAAAGAAGATTTGATTGGGCTTGATTCTATCCATGAGTCTATGGAGAAAGTTCAACTCATTAGGGAAAGATTAAAGACTCCAAGAGTCATCAGAAGTCGTATGCAGATGTGAGGAGAAGGGACTTAGTGTTTGAGATTGATGATTGGGTTTTCCTAAAAGTGTCACCCATGAAGGATGTGATGAGATTTGGAAAGAAAGGGAAGCTCAGTCCCCAATATTTCAGTCCTTATATAATCATGAAGAGGGTCGGTAATGTGGCTTATGAGTTAGAGTTGCTAGCCGAACTAGTAGTAGTGTATCCAGTCTTCCATGTTTCACTATTAAAGTAGTGTGTTGGTGATCTGGCATCGATTGTGCCATTAGAGAATGTGGGTGTGAAGGATACCTTCACCTATGAAGCGGTTCCAGTTGAGATTCTTGACCGTCAGGTTCGTATGTTGAGAAATAAAAAAGTCACTTTGATGAATGTTCTGTGGAGAAATCAGTCAATTGAGGGAGCTACTTTGGAGGTAGAAGAAACTATGATAGCCAAGTACTCCGACTTCTTTCCTTCCGATCTAGCTTAAGCTTGAGGTAATAGTTCCTCTCCAGTTTCTCCGTTTGATCATGTGTATTTCAATCTTAATATCGTGTTTCCTCAGCTATTCCTGCATTTTTAGCATGCTCTCATGTCTTTAGAACTAAATTCAGATAGAAATCAGCTTTCAAATCACAGTTGGTAGGGATTACAGCCCTTTCCCTAGAAACTCAGCTTGTTTAGCCTTCATTTGAGGACGACTGATCCCAAGGGGGAGATATCGTAACACCTTAGAAAATCCAAAGCCTAGAACTAGCCCAAAATCCTAATTATTCAGTTGTCATAGTTCAGAACAGAAACCACAGGCGAATTCCTTGGACCATGGAAAGGTCCACGGGCCGTGGAAGGCCTCCATGGAATCAGATCTACAGACCCCTTCCTAGGTCTGAAACCATGACAAGCTTTCACGGGTCGAGGATTAGACCACGGTCCGTGATTATCCCTCATGAAACTCAAACCTGAGGGTCATTAGTTCCCCCAGGAACTACGAACTGGTTCTATGAGCCGTGGATGGTTTCACGGGATATGAACCTCATCCATGGTTATTAGACCCTCAGCTTAGCAAATAGGCCCAGAACTACGACCACGAACCATGAGCCGTAGTTCAGTCTATGGTCTGTGGTTGTGGCTCATGGAAACCTGAGCCGAGAGTTTTAGCAATTTTCTAATTAAATTCCCAGAGGTATTCTAGACTTTTTCTATCCCTTTTTATGGATAAGCTACGATGTGTTGACTATCCTAAAACATATTTTAAGGCTAAAACTACCCAAACCCCTCATTCCCTTAGAATACATTCGACACTTAGCAAAATAGGAGAAAAAGGAACGTTCTTTCTTCTCAAGAACAAGCAGAAGTTTCTTCAAGGTTCAGGTTCCAACCCAAAAAATTCTTTCATAGATTCTACTTCCAGGTATGTGGGATTTCTTCAATGGGTTACTTTCACCCATTGAGTCCCTAGATTAATTCAATTTCTCAGTTTCAGTTCAAATTTTAGAACCTAGGGTCCCTATGATTTCGTGAATTCCCTTGTATTTCAGTTTCCCTATTATTTATGGATGTTCATTGCATGTTTCTTGAAGCCTAGCACTATTATGTTCTCAGAACACTAAAACCCTCTCTATGTGGTATCATACTTGAATGTTGAATTTATAACTATGAATTTCCATATTTCAGTCAGATTTTAGCATTGTTAAGATTAGTTAAATTCACTAGGATTGTGGGTTATGAACACCCAATAAGTTTCAGGTCCATGCATTTTAGTCGGATATTCAGTCATGTCAGAACTTCATGATTTGAATGCTCTCAGTTTCAGTGTTTGTGCATTCTCAGAAAAATCAGTATTTGAGGTATCTAGTATGTCAGTTTATCTGTTTATTTACTTATTCAGTTGGGAGTATACTTAGCATCGAGCGGACAAAGGGATGAATGCTCACCTGTCAGTTTAGGTTAAGACATTTAGTAGAAGTCCCTAAGTACCCGAACTATGGTGCCACTGTGGGCTCTAAAGGGGCCACCCATCAGATCAGGCTTGCCACGCTAGTCCCTTGTTGGAAATTAGATTAATAGATCCACGTCAGTTTACATTTGTACCCTTGGAAAGGTATGAACACGCTTCCAACCAGGGTTACAGGTTGGCCCCTTAGTTAGATTTGTGTTCAGTTAATAAGTTATTCAGTTTAGTTCATCATTTTTATAGTTTTTTGTTTTATACTTGGTCATTGCATCAGTTTATCTTTCAACTTCATGTTTCATTTAACATTTATGTTTTGTTGATTTAATCATATTCAGCTTATCTAGATTAGTGCATATCCTGCATGCTCAGTACCTTCAGAGTACTAACACATACTTTTGTGCTACGTCCTATTATGATTGTAATGACCCTTCCGGTTATTTCCATATATACGTTTTCCTTGAACCGTTAGAGCTTGTTTGTAGCGGCCCCAAGTCACTTAAGGCTCGTCAGGACCGGTATTTCAGTGTCGGGTCCATTTCTTTGGTCGCATTATAAGTTTTAAAGTCAAGCAAGTCGGCAAAAGTTATCGTAAGATCTTTAATAAATTTTCTGAACTTTGGGTAAAATGTCTCGGAACTTTTCTCTCAATATAGAAAGAGTTAGAAGTCTCCCAAAATACCAAATCGAAGGTCTACGAGTCTAGTTTCCAACGCACTAAACCTCACGTCCAACTGATCGCGGAGTAAAAAGTTATGACATTTTTATCGCGGACTGTCTGGCAAGAACCGGGTTGCGAACCGGATCGGGTCAAACTCGATTTAAAGCCTCAACTTCACGTTTTAAAACGCCATTTCAGTTCTGAAACAGTGAGAAAACATAAGGGAGGGTTCCAAGAGAGTTCTTGAGTATCAAAATCGTGCGATGGTGAATTGCGAGCCTAAGTCTGAGAATTTATTAACATCGCGTGTATTTGAAAATATTTTATTTGGAAGTTGAATTTGGTAAAAAGTTATATTATTATTACCTTTTTAAAATATTTTAAAAGTTTATGAAAAATATTTTGTTACGATATAATTGTATATGTATTTATTTTATAAGGTTTTTATACATTGTAATATTTTAACGGAGATAGTAAATTTAGTTATGTTAAAAATTATTATTATAATATAGTAGGTTTTATTTGAAATGATTTTCTATTAATTATGGTATATTCAAAAAGCTATATTTATTTTACCACGAACTTATGCAATACCCGAGTATGTATATACCAGAATAAAAATATCCTTGGTTGTGTCAACCCCACACCCACGTGGAAGTGGAGGGAGTTGACAACAACCTATAATGATGTGGTGGGCTTTTCATATTAGGATTAGTGGTATACATTAGTTAATTAATTAATTAAATAATATTAGTATTTATCCTTAACTTAGCTTAGGTAATGTTGTTATATATTGTCAGCAAAAGTTGCAAATTATGTATATATGTTCATACCGTGGAGAGCAGTTTGTGTAAAGAAACTACGTTGACACCTCGTTCGATCACCGAAAGAAAATCAATTATCGACGTCAAGTTATTCAAGCCCGAGTTCAAGTTTAATTTCGTTTCGGAGCTTCTTTTCGAAGAGGTTCGAGCTTGTCATCGGACGACAGGTAGGTTACGGTTTATTTTCCCTAGACTCCGCATATATAAGATAAAATTGTATTAATATGGGCATCCTTGGGTTGGTTTATTAGGTTGGTACCACAGACCTCGACCGCTTTATTCATGTCCACCTTCTTTCGTTCCTCCGTTGCTTGTAGTCTTGCCGATATATTTTATTTACCCTTGTGGCCCTATGAGGCCTTGTTGACTCTGGAACATTGAAGGTGGGATTTTGGGAATGTCCGCGAGTCCCGGGCATAGAATTATCCTTCTAGGCTGGTTATGCTTGCTGAGTAGCTGTGGGCCTATGCAGGATCGATAGGTTGATTGTGAGCTGCTGGGCAGCTATTGTATTTGATCATACCATTTTCATGCATATAAAGAGGTTTTATACATATTTTACTATGGTTTGGGCTTCGGGCCTACTAACACCATTTTCTAAACCTTGCATGGCCCGGGGGGCCCCTTTTTATGGAAATAATTTGGAAATGGTTTGATTTAACTTGTGAATATTCCTGGGTAAAAGGAAGTAAAATTATGTTTTAAATCACCAGTTTTACGATTAACGCTAGACTCGGCAGGGCCGGGGTGCTAGTTGAGTTTTCTTGCTACTTGAGATAATTTTTAGCCTCGGTCGGACCGAGCACCTGAGATGACTTTCTACTGTTTAGACCCGGTTATGCCCGGGCACCCTTGGAGGGGTTTTTGAGATATTTTCCTACTACTTTAGTCCTGGACAGGGTCTGGGCATGCATATTCGAGACTGGGTCTCTATCTTGAACCCGGACTTGCTTCCGGACGACATGTTTGATACTGAGTTTTAGTATGGGGTCTGGGACCTCCATGGAACTTGTCATCCGGGCCAGGGGCTGCGGGCTGCGTGTGCCGGAGGAAGGGTATACGGTGGAGTAGAGGTATATGAGCAGTGTCCTTCCGTGGAACCTACCTGATGGGCCGGATCGACACCGGAGGAGGTATATACAGAGAAACCATTTAACTTGAGATCTTCATGCATCATATCATTCATTGTTTGAGGCTTTACCCTTGTTTGTTCTTTGTTGATTGTATGCTCCGGTAGTATGGGATGCCGGAGGGTTTGTTTTCACTTGTTTGTGTTCCTCGGTTGTATGGGCGACCGGGGGACTGTAGGTAGAATTTTGCTATTTACTTACAGAATTGTTCCCTGTTACGGTTAAGTATGAAATTGGTTACTGCTAGACTGTTAGTTTCTGGATTTGAGATTGATATGATTAGTTGAGTTTGATTCATGTCTCTGAGCATGCCTATCATTACTCTTTCTCTCTTTTTCTTACACTTGAGGTTACCGGTATACCGTCCATTTCGTAAACTTATTTTGTATACATTGTTATTGCAAGGACCCCAGGTGCGTTATTCCTTACTTCCACCTATGTCTATGGTGTGTATATTCTGCTTACTGGCCTCACATGTGGTTCTGTTGATTTCCCTCTGGGCTAGTTCCTGTGTACCTTTCATTGATTTCTGTGACTGCTTGCTTCTATTCTGTCTGTTACTACGCTTTTATCTTATATGTGCCCAGTCGGCCTATGATACCTATTGGGTACCTTATGCTTCGCATTTGGTGCTCACCCTACCCCCTTGCATCTTTGGGTGCAGATCCTAGTGTAGGCCATCGTCGTTAGATCGTTGTGATTCGTGCTTGGAGATCTGTTGGGGACTATTTCAGACTGAGGGTGAGATCTTGACGATCGGAGCTTAGCTTTAGTTTATCTTTTGCTTTATGTACTCTATTACCATTCAGAGAAATCTGTATATATTGTTTTAGATCGTTTGCACTCCATGTATGTAGTTTTGGCTCTATACTATGATACCAAGTCTTGGGGTTTGGTTTAGTTTCCGCATATGTATATATTTATATCCCTGTTATCTATTCTCTTCGTCTTGTTCCCTTATTTGTTAGATAGTAGCCCATTACTAACTGTCATGGGCTATGGGGATTGGTTCACCTACCGGGGGTTGTAGGTGCCATCATGATCAAGAAATCGGGTCGTGACAACTTGGTATCAGAGCCTTTGGTTCACCGGTGTCATCGGTATAGGATCCAATGTCTAGTAGAGTCCCGCGGATCGGGGCGGAGACGTTCGTACTCAATCTTTGGGAGGCTACAATGATATTTTAGGAAATTTGACTCTTTCCTTGCTTCTGTTGTGTGTAGAACCCTTGAAGTTTCTGGAGATCTCATTTGTTCTACTTCATTCTTCCGCAGATGGTTCGTACAAGATCATCGGCGTCACGCGGAGATGAGCCTCCCACTCCAGCTAAGGGTCGAGGACGTCCTCGATTAGTGGCACCTGCTAGAGCTGCTAGGGTGGAGATAGAGCCCGAGCAGCATTTGGATCAGGGGGAAGCCCAGGTACCACCAGCTCCAGCACCAGCTCCAGTACCAGCCCCAGTGCCCACTTCTATGCCAGCTCCAGCCGCAGCTCAGTCTCCAGATATTCGGGGATTACTATTACAGCTTTTGGGTGTGATTGGAGGGCGGCCTTCTGAGGTAGCGCAGACATCCGTTCAGGGGGCAGCCCTGAGTGCACTGAGCTCAGGAGCGCAGCCGGCTATTATGGCTCCCCATGCGGAGGTCATTCCGGTTCCATCTGTTGCACAACCTCTTGCTCCTCGCCCAGTCATGACAGAGTTAGAGCAGAAGGCGTTGGGTAGGTTTTTGAGGTTAGCACCTCCGAGGTTTGCTGGTACTTTTGGATAGGATCCACATGACTTTATTACTACCTATGAGGAGATGTTGCATCATTTGGGTTTGTTGGAGACTCACGGGGTTGGTTATACTACCTATCATTTGGAGGGCCCAGTGAAGTTATGGTGGAGGGCCCAGGTTTCTTGTAGACCACCGTCGTCACCTCCTTTGACCTGGTCTGAGTTTTATGAGGCCTTTATGGCCAAGTTCCTACCCCAGAGTGATCGGGAGTGTCACAGGGAGCAGTTTACTCACCTTGTGCAGGGGTCTACGACTATCTCAGAGTATGAGACCCGCTTTCATCAGCTACCACCGTTCGGAGCTATGATCATTCCTACCGAGGCAGATAGGATTCGCAGATTTGTATGGGGTTTGAGGCTAGAGATCAGGCAGCCAGCTGAGATATTGATTGCCAGTGGTCGGTCATTCCAGGCTATTGTAGACTATTCCCGCACTGTGGAGGACTTACATCGACATGATCAGGGGTCCAGAGATAAGAGGCCTCGACATCAGGGTGTTTATAGTGGTTCCAAATATGGTTGTAGAGGTCCTGGTCAGTGGAGCCGGAATTATCAGCCACAGCAGCACCAGGGTCAGTCCAGCCGACCGGTTCAGGCTTCCCTTCAGACTTTCGGTAGTACCCAGTTCGAGCAGGGTCAGGGCAGCCATCAGGGCTATGGCGGCCAGTCTTCGAGGGGTACAATTTCTGGGGCATCAGGCCGTGGTGGTTATGTGGGATCTGCTAGTTTATCTCGACCGAGTAGGCCGCCAGGGGCTTATTTTACTTGTGGTGTGATCGGTCATTTTGCTAGAGATTGCCCTCAGCAGGGTACAGTTCAGTTGGCCGAGCTTTTACGAGTAGTTCAGCCCCCAGCTAGAGGGGGTGGTCGTCATAGTAGAGGTGGTGCTCCACGCGGCAGAGCAGGTGGTAGGGATGGCGGTCGGGCAGGTGAAGGTCGTCGTCAGTTTTACGCGGTCCCAAGGAGACCAGAGGCAGAGGCCTCTGATGCTTTGATTACAGGTACGATTTCTGTGTGCCATAACTCTGCTATGGCTTTATTTGATCTTGGATCCACTTGTTCATATGTATCTGCCTACTTTGTGCCTTGTTTGGGGTTGGCTAGTGAGCCATTATCTGTTCCTGTTTCTGTTTCAACCCCAGTAGGAGATTCTTTAGTAGTGGATCGGATTGTGAGATCCTGTATGTTATCTGTTGGTGATTGAGAGACTTGGGGTGATTTGATGATTCTTGATATGCTAGATTTTGATGTGATACTAGGCATGGACTGGTTATCCCCTCACCGTGTGGTTTTGGATTGTTATGCCAAGACCATTACCATAGCTGTGCCCGGTGTATCCCCGGTTTTGTGGCACGGTTCTGTTAGCCATGCACCATCTAGGATCATCTCTTGTCTTCGAGCTAGGAAGTTGATTTCCCATGGGTGTTTAGCTTATCTAGAATATGTTCGAGATGTTAGTGCTGACCCTACTTCTCCTGAGTCTGTTCCTGTGGTTAGAGACTTCCTTGATGTGTTTCCTACTGACCTGCTAGGCCTTCCACCTGAGAGAGATATTGATTTTGCTATTGAGTTAGAGCCGGGCACCATGCCCATTTCTATTTCTCCTTACCGTATGGCTCCTGCTGAGTTGAGGGAGTTTAAGGAGCAGCTCCAGGATCTGTTAGCTAAGGGGTTTATTAGACTTAGTGTGTCACCTTGGGGTGCTCCTGTTCTCTTCGTGAAGAAGAATGATGGGTCGATGCGCATGTGTATTGATTATCGGCAGCTGAATAGGGTGACAGTGAAGAATAGGTATCCGATGCCGAGGATTGATAATTTGTTTGACCAGCTTCAGGGTTCAGTCGTGTTTTTGAAGATTGATTTGAGGTCTGGCTACCATCAGTTGAGGATTAGGGCGGAGGACATCCCTAAGACAGCATTCAAGACACGTTATGGCCATTATGAGTTCCTGGTGATGTCTTTTGGGTTGACTAATGACCCCACAGCCTTTATGAATTTGATGCACATGGTTCTTGGCCCATATTTGGACTCATTTGTGATCGTTTTTATAGACGACATCTTAGTATACTCGCGTAGTAGAGATAAGCATGAGCAGCACTTGAGGGTTATACTCCAGACTTTGAGAGATCATCGGCTTTATGCCAAGTTCTCAAAGTGCGAGTTTTGGCTTGAGTCAGTTGCATTCCTAGGGCACGTGGTGTCTAAGGATGGCATTAGGGTTGATCCGGAAAAGATTTCAGCGGTTTGTGAGTGGCCTAGAGCTACTACTGTTACTGAGGTTCGCAGCTTTATTGGGTTAGCAGGTTACTACAGACGGTTCGTTGAGGGATTTTCTTCCATAGCAGCACCCTTGACTATGCTGACTAGGAAGGATGTCCCATTTCAGTGGTCGGATCAGTGTGAGGATAGCTTCCAGAGGCTTAAGGCCTTATTGACTTCAGCTCCAGTTTTGACTTTACCGGTAGAGGGTCAGAGCTTCTCCGTGTATTGTGATGCTTCTGGGGTTGGTCTTGGTTGTGTGTTGATGCAGCAGGGTCGTGTAATAGCATATACATCGAGGCAGTTGAAGGTTCACGAGCGCAACTACCCCACTCATGACTTAGAGTTGGCGGCGGTAGTTTTTGCGCTCATGATCTGGAGGCATTACCTATATGGAGTTCACTGTGAGTTCTTCACCGATCACCGTAGTCTTCAGTATATCACGAGTCAGCGAGAGTTGAACTCGAGACAGAGGAGATGGGTCGAGTTACTGAAGGATTATGACTTCACTATTCTGTATCATCCGGGCAAGGCAAACGTGGTAGCGGATGCCTTGAGTCGGAAGGCAGTGAGTATGGGTAGCCTAGCTTTTCTTTCAGTTTTAGAGCGACCGTTGGCCTTGGACATCCAGTCCTTGGCTAACCGTTTAGTTAGGCTTGACTTGTCGGATCCTAGCAGAGTTCTTGCTAGTGTTGAGGTTCGTTCTACTTTGATTGATCAGATGCAGAGCCGTCAGTTTGAGGATCAGCAGTTGTGTGACCTTCGTGATCGGGTTGTTCAGGGTAAGACCAGTCGGGCTACGCTAGACTCAGATGGGGTTCTGAGGTTTGATAGTCACCTTTGTGTTTTGAGGATTAGTGATTTGATTCAGTTGATACTTCATGAGGAATATTGTAATAGATACTCCATTCACCCTGGCACACAAAGATGTATAGAGACTTGAGGCAGTTTTACTGGTGGAGTGGTATGAAGCGGGATATAGCGGATTTCGTATCTCGGTGCTTGAACTGCCAGCAGGTTAAGTTCGAGCATATGAGACCTGGTGGTTTGATGCAGCGACTTCCCATTCCTGAGTGGAAGTGGGAAGGGATTACTATGGACTTCGTTGTTGGTTTGCCTCGTACTTCTCATGGGTTTGATTCCATATGGGTGATTGTTGATAGGCTGACTAAGTCAGCACATTTCTTGCCGGTTCATACTTCTAATGGTGCAGAGAGGTTAGCTCAGATCTACCTTCGTGAGATTGTTCGGTTGCATGGGGTCTCAGCTTTTATAATTTCAGACCGCGGCACTCAGTTCACATCTCAGTTCTGGAGGGCTATTCAGCAAGATTTGGGTACAGAGGTTCATCTTAGTACCTCTTTCCACCCTCAGGCAGATGGCCAGTCTGAGAGGACCATTCAGATTCTGGAGGACATGCTTCCGGCTTGTATTCTTGACTTATGTGGTTCTTGGGATCAGTTTGTTCCCTTGGCAGAGTTTGCTTATAATAACAGCTTCCATTCGAGTATCAACATGGCACCTTTTGAGGCTTTGTATGGCAGGAGTTGCAGATCACCGGTAGGTTGGTTTGATGGTTTTAGTGCTGGGCCACAGAGCACAGATTTGCTTCGAGATTCCTTAGACCGAGTCCGAGTGATTCAGGACAGACTTCGGGCAGCTCATAGCAGGCGGAAGAGTTATGCTGATCGTATGCTTCGTTCCTTGGAGTTTAGTGTCAGTGACTTGGTGTTTCTCCGTGTATCGCGCATGAAGAGCGTGATGAGATTTGGTAGACGGGGCAAGCTTAGCCCCAGGTACATTGGGCCGTTTGAGATTCTTCAGAGGGTTGGTAGTGTTGCCTATCAGCTAGCCTTGCCTCCGATGTTTTCAGCTATACATCCTGTATTTTATGTTTCGATGTTGCGTCGGTATGTCCTAGATGAGTCTCATGTGTTGCAGTGGGATTCAGTTCGGTTGGGTGAGGGTTTAGCCTTTGTTGAGGAGCCGGCAGCTATTTTGGACAGAGATGTTAGGAGATTGAGGTCTCGAGAGATCCCGGTTGTTAAGGTTCAGTGGAGGCACCGTCCAGTCGAGGAGGCTACCTGGGAGACCGAGAGAGATATGCGGGATTAGTATCCGCAGCTATTTTAGCCTTCAGGTACCCCCTCGACCTTGACTTTCGATGACAAAAGTCCTTTTTAGTAGTGGATAATGTAATGACCCTTCCGGTTATTTCCACGTATACGTTTTCCTTGAACCGTTAGAGCTTGTTTGTAGCGGCCCCAAGTCACTTAAGGCTCGTCAGGACTGGTATTTTGGTGTCGGGTCCATTTGTTTGGTCGCATTATAACTTTTGAAGTCAAGCAAGTCGGCAAAAGTTATCGTAAGATCTTTAATAAATTTTCTGAACTTTGGGTAAAATGTCTCAGATCTTTTCTCTCAATATCTAAAGAGTTAGAAGTCCCCCAAAATACAAAATCGAAGGTCTACGAGTCTAGTTTCCAACACACAAAACCTCACGTCCAACTGATCGTGGAGTAACCAGTTATGCCTGTTTTATCGCGGACTGTCTGGCAGGAACCGGGTTGCAAACCGGGTGCCGAACCGGGTCAGGTCAAACTCGATTTAAAGCCTCAACTTCACATTTTAAAACGCCATTTCAGTTCTGAAACAGTGAGAAAACATAAGGGAGGGTTCCAAGAGAGTTCTGGAGTATCAAACTCATGCGATGGTGAATTGCGAGCCTAAAACTGAGAATTTATTAACATCGCGTGTATTTGAAAATATTTTATTTGGAAGTTGAATTTGGTAAAAAGTTATATTATTATTACCTTTTTTAAATATTTTAAAAGTTTATGAAAAATATTTTGTTACGATATAATTGTATATGTATTTATTTTATAAGGTTTTTATACATTGTAATATTTTAATGGAGATAGTAAATTTAGTTATGTTAACAATTATTATTATAATATAGTAGGTTTTATTTGAAATGATTTTCTATTAATTATGGTATATTCAAAAAGCTATATTTATTTTACCACGAATTTATGCAATACCCGAGTATGTATATACCGGAATAAAAATATCCTTGGGTGTGTCAACCCCACACCCACGTGGAAGTGGAAGGAGTTGACAACAACCTGTAATGATGTGGTGGGCTTTTCATATTAGGATTAGTGGCATACATTAGTTAATTAATTAATTAAATAATATTAGTATTTATCCTTAACTTAGCTTAGGTAATGTTGTTATATATTGTCAGCAAAAGTTGCAAATTATGTATATATGTTCATACCGTGGAGAGCAGTTTGTGGAAAGAAACTACGTTGACACCTCATTCGATCACCGAAAGAAAATCAATTATCAACGTCAAGTTATTCAAGCCCGAGTTCAAGTTTGATTTTGTTTCGGAGCTTCTTTTCGGAGAGGTTCGAGCTTGTAATCGAACGACAGGTAGGTTACAGTTTATTTTCCCTAGACTCCGCATATATAGGATAAAATTGTATTAATGGGCATCCTTGGGTTGGTTTATTAGGTTGGTACCACAGACCTCGACCGTTTTATTCATGTCCGCCTACTTTTGTTCCTCCGTTGCATGTAGTACTTGCCGATATATTTTATTTACCCTTGTGGTCCTGTGAGGCCTTGTTGACTCTGGAACATAGAAGGTGGGATTTTGGGAATGTTCGCGAGTCCCGGGCATAGAATTATCCTTCTAGGCTGGTTATGCTTGCTGAGTAGCTGTGGGCTTGTGCAGGGTCGATAGGTTGATTGTGAGCTGCTGGGCAGCTATTGTGTTTGATCATACCATTTTCATGCATATAAAGAGGTTTTATACATGTTTTACTATGGTTTGGGCTTCGGGCCTACTGACACCATTTTCTAAACCTTGCATGGCCCGGGGGGGCCCGTTTTTGATGGAAATAATTTGGAGATCGTTTGATTTAACTTGTGAATATTCCTGGGTAAAAGGAAGTAAAATTATATTTTAAATCACCAGTTTTACGATTAACGCTAGACTCGGCAGGGCCTGGGTGCTAGTTGAGTTTTCTTGCTACTTGAGATGATTTTTAGCCTCGGTCGGACCGAGCACCTGAGATGACTTTCTACTGTTTAAACCTGGTTATGCCCGGGCACCCTTAGAGGGGTTTTTGAGATATTTTCCTACTACTTTAGTCCTGGACAGGGTCTGAGCATGCATATTCGAGACTAGGTCTCTATCTTGAACCCGGACTTGCTTCCGGACGACATGTTTGATACTGAGTCTTAGTATGGGGTCTGGGACCTCCATGAAACTTGCCATCCGGGCCAGGGGCTGCGGGCTGCGTGTGCCGGAGGAAGGGTATACGGTGGAGTAGAGGTATACGGGCAGTGTCCTTCCATGGAACCTACTTGCTGGGCCGGATCGGCACCAGAGGAGGTACATACAGAGATACCATTTTACTTGAGACCTTCATGCATCATATCATTCATTGTTTGAGGCTCCACCATTGTTTGTTGTTTGTTGATTGTACGCTCCGGTAGTATGGGATGCCGGAGGGTTTGTTTTCACTTGTTTGTGTTCCTTGGTTGTATGGGCGGCCGGGGGACTGTAGGTAGACTCTTGCTATTTACTTACAAAATTATTCCCTGTTACGGTTAAGAATGAAATTGGTTACTGCTAAACTGTTAGTTTCTGGATTGAGATTGATATGATTAGTTGAGTTTGATTCATGTCTCTGAGCATGCCTATCATTACTCTTTCCCTCTTCTTACACTTGAGGTTACCGGTATACCGTCCATTTTGTAAACTTATTTTATATACACTGTTATTGCAAGGACCCCAGGTGCGTTGTTTCTTACTTTCACCTGTGCCTACGGTGTGTATATTCTGCTTACTAGCCTCACATGTGGTTCTGTTGATTTCCCTCTGGGCTAGTTCATGTGTACCTTTCGTTGATTTCTGTGACTGCTTGCTTCTATTCTATCTGTTACTACGCTTTTATCTTATATGTGCCCAGTCGGCCTATGATACCTACTGGGTACCTTATGCTTCGCATTTTGTCACGACCCAATTTCTTGGTCATGATGGCACCTACAACCCCCGGTAGGTGAACCAATCCCCGTAGCCCAGAACAGTTAGTAATGGGCTGCTATCCAACAAATAAGGGAACAAAACGAAGAGAACAAATAACAAGGATATAAATATATACATATGCGGAAACTAAACCAAACCCCAAGACCTGGTATCATAGTATAGAGCCAAAACTACATACATAGAGTGCAAACGATCCAAACAATATATACAGATGTCTCTGAATGGTAATAGAGTACACGAAGCAAAAGATAAACTAAAGCTAAGCTCCGATCGCCAAGAGCTCACCCTCAGTCTGAAGTAGTCCCCAACAGATCTCCAAGCACGAATCACAACGATCCAACGGCGATGGCCCACGCTAGGATCTGCACCCAAAGATGCAGGGGGTAGGGGTGAGCACCAAATGCGAAGCATAAGGTACCCAGTAGGTATCATAGGCCGAGTGGGAACATATAGGATAAAAGCATAGTAACAGATAGAATAGAAGCAAGTAGTCACAGAAATCAACGAAAAGTACACAGGAACTAGCCTAGAGGGAAGTCAACAGAACCACATGTGAAGCCAGCAAGCAAAACATATACACCATATGCACAGGTGAAAGTAAGAAACAACGCACCTGGGGTCCTTGCAATAACAGTGTATACATAATAAGTTTACGAAATTGACAGTATACCGGTAACCTCAAGTGTAAGAAGAGGGAAAGAGTAACGATAGGCATGCTCAGAGACATGAATCAAACTCAACCAATAACATCAACCTCAAATCCAGAACTAACAGTCTAGCACTATCCAATTTCATACTTAACCGTAACAGGGAACAATTCTGTAAGTAAGTAGGAAAATTCTACCTACAGTCCCCCGGCCGCCCATACAACCGAGGAACACAAACAAGTGAAAACAAACCCTCTGGCATCCTATACTACCAGAGCGTACAATCAACAAACAACAAACAAGGGTGGATCCTCGAACAATGAATGATATGATGCATGAAGATCTCAAGTGAAATGGTATCTCTGTATGTACCTCCTCCGGCGCCGATCCGGCCCAGTAGGTAGGTTCCATGGAAGGACACTGCCCGTATACCTCTACTCCACCGTATACCACTCCTCCGGCACACGCAGCCCGTAGCCCCTGGCCCGGATGGCAAGGTCCATGGAGGTCCCAGACCCCATACTAAAACTCAGTATCAAAACATGTCGTCCGGAAGCAAGTCCGGTATCAAGATAGAGACCCAGTCTCGAATATGCATGCCCAGACCCTATCCAGGACTAAAGTAGTAGGAAAATATCTCAAAAAAAAACCCCTCCAAGGGTGCCCGGGCATAACCGGGTCGAAATAGTAGAAAGTCATCTCAGGTGCTCGGTCCGACCGAGGCTAAAAATTATCTCAAGTAGCAAGAAAACTCAACTAGCACCCCGGCCCTGCCGAGTCTAGCGTAGTAGTAAAACTGGTGTTTTAAAACATAATTTTACTTCCTTTTACCCAGGAAAATTCACAAGTTAAATCAAACCATTTCCAAATTATTTCCATAAAAAATGGCCCCCGGGCCATGCAAGGTTTAGAAAATGGTGCCAGTAGGCCCGAAGCCCAAACCATAGTAAAACCTGTATAAAACCTCTTTTTATGCATGAAAATGGTATGATAAAAAACAATAGCTGCCCAGCAGCTCACAATCAACCTATCGACCCTGCACAGGCCCACACCTACTCAGCAAGCATAACCAGCCTAGAAGGATAATTCTATGCCCGGGACTCGCGGACATTCCCAAAATCCCACCTTCTATATTCCAGAGTCAACAAGGCCTCACAGGACCACAAGGGTAAATAAAATATATCGGCAAATACTACAAGCAACGGAGGAACAAAAGTAGGCGGACATGAATAAAGAGGTCAAGGTCTGTGGTACCAACCTAATAAACCAACCCAAGGATGCCCATTAATACAATTTTATTCTATATATGCGGAGTCTAGGGAAAATAAACCGTAACCTACCCGTCGTCCGATGACAAGCTTGAACCTCTCCGAAAAACCTCCAACACGAAACCAAACTCGGACTCGGGCTTGAATAACTTGATGTAGATAATCTATTTTCTTTTCGATGTTCTCGTACCACACCACTTGGATAACCCACAAATTCTCTTTTACACAATATATATCAACATGCGTGCTGTAGCCGCTTATGTAGCTTGATGTGCTTGTTGAGAGAAATGAAATCACTCTTCCAGTGAATATGTGCAATAAATACTTACATAATATAAATCTATGTAAGTTAGGTTGATAAGTCACACTAGGAATGACACCACGTAGATAGTGGACTGTTGGTCACTCCCTCCACCTCCACATGGAGTGGAGGTGGCAAGGACAAAAAGGAATTCTTATCCCGTTATTTATATATTCGGGTATTGCATAAATTCGTGGTAAAATAAATATAATATTTTAAATATACCATAATTTATAGAAAATTATTTCAAACAAAACCTACTATATTATAATAATAATTTTCAACATAACTAAATTTACTATCTCCGATAAAATATTACAATGTATAAAAACCTTATAAAATAAATACATACACAATTGTATCGTATCAAAAATATTTTCCATAAACCTTTAAAATATTTTGAAAAGGTAATAATAATATAATTTTTACCAAGTTCAACTTTTTAAATAAAATATTTTCAAATACACGCACGATGCTAATAAAATTCTTTAGCTTAGGCTCGTAATTCACCAACGCACGATTTTGATACTCAAGAATTCTCTCGGGATCCTCCCTTATGTTTTATCACTATTTCAGAACTGAAATGGAATTTTAAAACGTGAAGTTGACGCTTAAATCGAGTTTAACCTGACCCGGTTCGCGACCCATTTCGCAACCCATTTTCTGCCAGACAGTACGCGGTGAAACAGTCATAAATTTTTACTCCGAGATCAGTTGGACGTGAGGTTTTGTGAGTTGGAAACTAGACTCGTAGACCTTCGATTTGGTATTACGGGGGACTTCTAACTCTTTATATATTGGGAGAAAAGCCCTGAGACATTTTACCCAAAGTTCAGAAAATTTATTAAAGAACTTCCGATAACTTTTGCCGATTTGCTTGACTTCAAAACTTATAATGCGACCAAACAAATGGCCCCGACACCGAAATACCGGTCTTGACGAGCCTTAAGCAACTTGGGGCCGCTACAAACACGCTCTAACGGCACAAGGAAAACGTATTCGTGGAAATAACTGGAAGGGTCATTACATCATCCACTACTAAAAAGGACTTTCGTCCTCGAAAGTCAAGGTCAAGGGGGTACCTGAAGGCTAAAATAGCTGCGGATACTTATCCCACATATCTCTCTCAGTCTCCCAGGTATCCTGGATTTTTGATTTTTTGCCATTGGTTACTGGTTGAGCCACTGGAATGGAATGAGATAAGAATCTCTAGACTCGGCTGGACGGTGCCTCCACTGAACCTTAACAACCGGGATCTCTCGAGACCTCAATCTCCTGACATCTCTGGCCAAAATAGCTGCCGGCTCCTCAACAAAGGCTAAACCCTCATCCAACTGAACTGAATCCCACTGCAACACATGAGACTCGTCTGGGACATACCGACGCAACATCGAAACATGAAATACAGGATGTATAGCTGAAAACATCGGAGGTAAGGCTAACTGATAGGCAACGCTACCAACCTTCTGCAGAATCTCAAACGGCCCAATGTACCTGGGGCTAAGCTTGCCCCTCTTACCAAATCTCATCACGCCCTTCATGGGCGATACACGGAGAAACACCAAGTCACCGACACTAAACTCCAAGGCACGAAGCCTACGATTAGCATAACTCTTCTGCCTGCTCTGAGCTGCCCAAAGTCTGTCCTGAATCACTCGGACTCGGTCTAAGGAGTCTCGAAGCAAATCTGTGCTCTGTGGCCCAGCACTAAAACCATCAAACCAACCTACCGGTGATCTGCAATGCCTGTCATACAAAGCCTCAAAAGGTGCCATGCCGATACTCGAATAGAAGCTGTTATTATAAGCAAACTCTGCCAAGGGAACAAACTGATCCCAAGAACCTCCAAAGTCAAGAACACAGGCTCGAAGCATGTCCTCCAAAATCTGAATGGTCCTCTCGGACTGGCCATCTGTCTAAGGGTGGAAAACGGTACTAAGATGAACCTCTGTACCCAAATCTTGCTGAATAGCCCTCCAGAACTGAGATGTGAACTGAGTGTCGTGGTCTGAAATGATAGAAGCTGGGACCCCATGCAATCGAACAATCTCACGAAGGTAAATCTGAGCTAACCTCTCTACACCATAAGAAGTCTGAACCGGCAAGAAATGTGCTGACTTAGTCAGCCTATCAACAATCACCCATATGGAATCAAACCCATGAGAAGTACGAGGCAAACCAACAACGAAGTCCATAGTAATCCCTTCCCACTTCAACTCAGGAATGGGAAGTCGCTGCATCAAACCACCAGGTCTCCTGTGCTCAAACTTAACCTGCTGGCAGTTCAAGCACCGAGACTACAACTCCGCTATATCCCGCTTTCAATACCACCCAAACCAGTTAAAAAAGGGCTGTCTTGCCCAAGTCCTTCTATGAACAATCTTTGTTGGGCCAAGGGTGATATGGAAGAAAATCCTCAACGAACCGTCCTGTATAACCTGCGGCTAAACGCCAATAAAGGCTGCGAACCCAGTACAGTCGTAGGTCTTAGGACACTCACGAAACTGGCTGAAACCTTTCCGCGTGATCAACCCTAATCCCATCCTTAGACACCACGTGCCCTAGGAATGCAACTGACTCAAGCCAAAACTCACACTTTGAGAACTTGGCATAAAGCCGATGATCTCTCAAAGTCTGGAGTATAACCCTCAAGTGCTGCTCATGCTCATCTCTACTACGCGAGTATACCAAGATGTCATCTATAAAAACTATCACAAATGAGTCCAAATACGGCCAAGAACCCTGTGCATCAAGTTCATAAAGGTTGCGGGGGCATTAGTCAACCCAAAAGACATCACCAGGAACTCATAATGGCCATAACGTGTCCTGAATGCTGTCTTAGGGATGTCCTCCGCCCTAATCCTCAACTGATGGTAACCAGACCTCAAATCAATCTTCAAAAACACGACTGAACCCTGAAGTTGGTCAAACAAATCATCAATCCTCGATATCGGATACCTATTCTTCACTGTCACCCTATTCAGCTGTCGATAATCAATACACATGCACATCGACCCATCCTTCTTCTTCACGAAGAGAACAGGAGCACCCCAAGGTGACACACTAGGTCTAATAAACCCCTTGGCTAACAGATCCTGGAGCTGCTCCTTAAGCTCCCTCAACTCAGCAGGAGCCATACGGTAAGGAGAAATAGAAATGGGCCTAGTGCCCGGCTCCAACTCAATAGAAAAATCAATATCTCTCTCAGGTGGAAGGCCTGGCAGGTCGGTAGGAAACACATCGAGGAAGTCTCTAACCACAGGAACAGACTCAGGAGAAGTGGGGTCAACACTAACATCTCGGACATATGCTAGATAAGCTAAACTCCCACGGGAAATCAACTTCCTAGCTCGAAGACAAGAGATGATCCCAGATGGTGCATGGCTAACAGAATCCTGCCACACAATCGGGGATACACCGGGCACAGCTATGGTAATGGTCTTGGCATAACAATCCAAAACCACACGGTGAGGGGATAACCAGTCCATGCCCAGTATCACATCAAAATCTAGCATATCAAGAATCATCAAATCACCCCAAGTCTCTAAATCACCAACAGATAACATACATGATCTCACAATCCGATCCACTACTAAAGAATCTCCTACTGGGGTCGAAACAAAAACAGGAACAGATAATGGCTCACTAGCCAACCCCAAACAAGGCACAAAGTAGGCAGATACATATGAACAAGTGGATCCAGGATCAAATAAAGCCATAGCAGACTGATGGCAATATGCAGATTTATTATCGTACTTGTAATACACAGCATCTGAGGCCTCACCCTCTGGTCCTCCTAGGACCCGCGTAAAACTGACGACGACCTCACACTGCCCGACTGGCCATCCCTACCACCTGCGTCTGACACGTGAGCAACCACCTCTAATCTGACGACCACGCCTCTAGCCAGAGCGCTAGACTGCTCGTAAAGGCTCGGCCAACTGAACTGTACGCCTGCTGAGCGGCAATCTCTAGCAAAATGACGCAATCGCACCACAAGTAAAAGCAAGCCCCTGATGGCACTACTCGATCGAGATGAACCAGCAGATCCCGCATAACCACGACGACCTGATGCCCCAGATACTGTACCCCTCGAAGACTGGCCGCCATAGCCCTGATGGCTGCTCTGACCCTGCTCGAACTGGGTACTACCAAAAGTCTGAAGGGAAGCCTGAACCGGTCGGCTGGACTGACCCTGGTACTGCTGTGGCTGATAACTCCGGCTCCACTGTCCAGGACCTCTACCACCATATCTGGAACCACTGTAGACACCCTGATGCCGAGGCCTCTTATCTCTGGACCCCTGATCATGTCGCTGTAAGTCCTCCACAGTGCGGGCATAGTCTACAATAGCCTGGAATGACCGACCACTGGCAATCAATATCTCAGCTGGCTTCTTGATCTCTGGCCTCAAACCCCATACAAATCTGCGAATCCTATCAGCCTCGGTAGGAATGATCATAGCTCCGAACGGTGCTAGCTGATGGAAACGGGTCTCATATTCCGAGATAGTCGTAGACCCCTACGTAAGGTGAGTAAAATGCTCCCTGCGATGCTCCCGATCACTCTGGGGTAGGAACTTGGCCATAAAGGCCTCATAAAACTCAGACCAGGTCAAAGGAGGTGACGATGGTGGTCTACAAGCAACCTGGGCCCTCCACCATAACTTCGCTGGGCCCTCCAACTGATAGGTAGTATAACCAACCCCGTGAGTCTCCAACAAACCCAAATAATGCAACATCTCCTCATAGGTAGTAATAAAGTCATGTGGATCATGTCCAGAAGTACCAGCGAACCTCGTAGGTGCTAACCTCAAAAACCTACCCAACGCCTTCTGCTCTAACTCTGTCATAACTAGGCGAGGAGCAAGAGGTTGTGCAATAGATGGAACCGGAATGACCTCCGCACGGGTAGCCATAGTAGCCGGCTGCGCTTCTAAGCTCTGTGCACCCAGGGCTGCCCCCTGAGTGGATGTCTATGCTACCTCAGAAGGCCGCTCTCCAATCACACCCAAAAGCTGTAATAGTAATCCCCAAATATCAGGAGACTGAGATGCGGCTGGAGCTGTCACAAAAGTGGGCACTGGGGCTGGTACTGGAGCTAGTGGTACCTGGGATGCCACCTGAACCACATGCTGCTCGGGCTCTATTTCCACCCTAGCAGCTCTAGCAGGTGCCACTGATCGAGGGTGTCCTCGACCCCTAGCTGGAGTGAGAGGCTCATCTTCGCGTGGTGCCGATGATCTCGTACGAACCATCTGCGGAAGGATGAAGTAGAACAAATGAGATTTCCAGAAACTTCAACGGTTCCACACACGACACAGAAGCATTGAAAGAGTCAAATTTCCTAAAATGTCACTGTAGCCTCCCAAAGATTGAGTACAGACGACTCCGCCCCGATCCGCAGGACTCTACTAGACATTGGCTCCTATACCGGTGACACCGGTGAACCTAAAGCTCTGATACCAAGTTGTCACAACCCGATTTCTCGGTCATGATGGCACCTACAACCCCTGGTAGGTGAACCAATCCCCGTAGCCCAGAACAGTTAGTAATAGGGTACTATCTAACAAATAAGAGAACAAGACGAATAGAATAGATAAAAGGACTATAAATATATACATATGCGGAAACTAAACCAAACCCCAAGACTTGGTATCATAGTATAGAGCCAAACTACATAAATGGAGTGCAAATAAACCAAAACTATATATACAGATGTCTCTGAATGGTAATAGAGTACATGAAGCAAAAGATAAACTAAAGCTAAGCTCCGATCGCCAAGAGCTCACCCTCAGCCTGAAGTAGTCCCCAACAGATCGCCAAGCACGAATCACAACGATCTAACGGCGATGGCCCACGCTAGGATCTGCACCCAAAGATGCAGGGGGTAGAGGTGAGCACCAAATGCGAAGCATAAGGTACCCAGTAGGTATC
>QJPP01000153.1:0-10000 GCA_003996215.1 Jaltomata sinuosa
TTCTGGTGCATCCAGTTCCTATCGCCAGGGGAATTCAGGTCAGATGAGGCCACCTTTGCCACCTTGTGTTCAGTGCGGTAGGAAGCATCCTGGGATATGTCGCCTGGGTTCAGATACTTGTTATTCATGTGGGCATCCTGGTCACTTTATGCGAGACTGTCCGAGTAGAGGTAGGAGTGAGATATCCCAGCCTACAGGGTCGATGGCAACTTCTTCATCTACTATTCGTCCCCCAAGGACAGGACAACAGGCTATACCAGGTCGTGGTAGAGGTAGGGGAGGAGGAGGAGCATCCAGTTCAGGCAGTGGTCAGAATCGCACTTATGCTCTAGTCGGTCGCCAGGACTTGGAATCGTCACCTGATGTTGTTACAGGTACATTGACTATTTTTACTCATGCTGTTTATGCACTTATAGATACTGGCTCTACTCTTTCATATGTTACCCCGCTCGTTGCTAGTAAGTTGGGGGTAGGCCCTGAGTTATTGCCTAGACCATTTGTTGTATCCACGCCAGTTGGTGAATCTATTATAGCTAGACGAGTTTATCGAGATTGTGCAGTGTGGATTTATGACCATCTCACTTCAGCTGATCTAATCGAATTAGATATGATTGCCTTCGATGTCATTATGGGCATGGACTGGTTAGCTGCATGTTATGCTAATATCGATTGTAGAAATAAGGTTGTCAAATTCCATTTTTCGGAAGAAACAATCCTGGAATGGAAAGGTCATGCTGCCACGCCAAGGGGTAGGTTTATTTCCTACCTTAAAGCCCAGAAAATGATTTCTAAAGGCTATATTTATCATTTAGTCCGAGTACAAAGCACAGAGGATGGACCAGTGACTCCTCAATCAGTTCCCGTGGTGAGTCAATTTCTAGATGTATTCCCGGACGAGCTTCCAGGAATCCCTCCAGAAAGGGAAATTGAGTTTGCCATTGATCTACTCCCAGATACTCAGCCAATATCAATTCCCCCTTACAGGATGGCTCCTGCAGAATTAAGAGAGTTAAAGGAACAATTAAAGGATCTACTCGAAAAAGGCTTCATTAGGCCTAGTACATCGCCATGGGGCGCACCAGTTTTGTTTGTTCGTAAGAAAGATGGGTCCTTGAGAATGTGTATCGATTACCGACAACTGAACAAAGTTACAATCAAGAATAAGTATCCGCTTCCAAGGATTGATGACCTTTTTGATCAGTTGCAAGGCGCCAAATGTTTTTCAAAGATTGATTTGCGGTCGGGGTATCACCAGTTACGTGTTAAAGGGGTAGATGTTCCAAAACCAGCCTTTAGGACAAGGTATGGCCACTTTGAATTTCTAGTAATGTCTTTTGGGCTTACTAATGCCCCAGCAGCTTTTATGGACCTAATGAATCGGGTATTCAAGCCGTTCCTAGATGTATTCGTGATCGTATTTATTGACGATATCCTGATTTACTCACGGTCCAAAGCCGAACATGCTGATCATTTACGTGCAGTATTGCAAACACTTCAGAATCATAAATTATATGCGAAGTTCTCCAAATGTGAGTTTTGGTTGACTTCGGTGTTTTTTCTTGGCCATATAGTTACAGACGAAGGTATTAGAGTTGACGGCCAAAAGATTGAAGCAGTAAAGAATTGGCCGAGACCCTTGAATGCTACAGAGATCCGTAGTTTTTTGGGCTTAGCAGGTTATTATCGAAGGTTTGTAGAAGGGTTTTCTTCTATATCTGCACCATTGACAAAGTTGACTCATAAAGCTACCAAGTTCCAGTGGTCTGATGCATGTGAGCAGAGTTTTCAGGAGTTGAAGGACAAGCTTACTTCAGCACCTGTCTTAACTCTGCCAGAGGGCACAGAAGGTTATGTTGTTTATTGTGATGCTTCAAGGATTGGGTTGGGTTGCGTTTTAATGCAACATGGTACAGTTATTGCCTATGCCTCGAGACAACTAAGAAAGCACGAACAAAATTACCCTACTCACGATCTTGAATTGGCAGCAGTTATATTTGCCTTGAAAATTTGGCGCCATTACTTGTTTGGAGTCCATGTAGACGTGTTTTCGGACCACAAAAGTCTACAGTATTTATTCAAACAGAAGGATTTAAACCTAAGGCAAAGAAGGTGGCTAGAGTTACTAAAGGATTATAACATAGATATTTTGTACCATCCAGGGAAGGCCAATGTAGTGGCCGATGCACTTAGCCGCAAATCCATGGGAAGCTTGAGCCACGTGGAAAATAGAAAGATTGAGATGACAAGAGAACTACATCAGTTAGCTAATTTGCAGGTTCGACTACTAGACCAAGGTAATGGGGGAGTTGTTATTCAAAGCACAGCGGCATCCTCACTTGTGACAGAGGTAAAGGAAAGACAATATGATGATCCAGAATTAGTAAGATTGAGGGAGGAAATTCCACAACAAAAGCAACCACTAATAGAGCTTAAGGAAGATGGGGTTCTGAGATATCAAGGTCGTCTATGTGTACCTAACGTCGGGGAGCTTCGGGAGAAAATTTTGGTAGAAGTTCACTATTCCCGCTATTCAATCCATCCAGGAGCGACGAAGATGTATCATGATCTTCGACAGATTTATTGGTGGAATAATATGAAGAGAAATATTGCAGAGTTTGTAGCCCAATGCCCGAATTGTCAACAGGTAAAAATTGAACACCAGAGACCCGGAGGTCTAACTCAAAGTATAGTGATACCTACCTGGAAATGGGAGGTGATCAACATGGACTTTATTACAGGCTTACCCCGTACTTATCGGAAGTATGATTCCATATGGGTGATTGTAGATAGACTTACAAAATCAGCTCACTTTTTGCCAGTCAGGACAACTTATACTGCTGAAGATTATGCCAAGTTGTATATTAGTGAAATAGTTCGACTTCATGGTGTCCCAATTTCCATCATTTCAGATAGGGGTGCTCAGTTTACAGCAAATTTCTGGAGGTCTTTCCAGAGAGGCTTAGGTACTCAAATAAGTCTCAGTACAGCTTTTCATCCACAGACAGATGGACAAGCTGAACGCACTATTCAAACACTCGAAGATATGCTACGAGCTTGTGTACTAGATTTTAAAGGGAGTTGGGATGACCATTTGCCACTAATTGAGTTTGCTTATAATAATAGCTTCCATGCAAGCATTCAAATGGCTCCTTATGAGGCTTTATATGGGCGAAAGTGTAGATCACCAATTGGATGGTTTGAAATTGGAGAAGCAGGATTATTAGGGCCAGACCTAGTTAATCAGGCAATGGAGAAGGTAAAACTAATCCGAGAAAGATTACTAACAGCCCAGAGTAGGCAGAAATCATATGCAGATGTGCGACGTCGGGATTTGGAATTTAATATTAGTGATTGGGTTTTCCTAAAGGTTTCGCCCATGAAAGGCGTTATGCGATTTGGTAAAAAGGGAAAGCTTAGTCCAAGATATATTGGACCATACAGGATCATTAGGAGGATAGGAAAAGTGGCATATGAGCTAGATTTACCCACAGAATTGGAGACAGTCCATCCTGTATTTCATGTATCGATGCTACGAAGGTGCATAGGAGATCCTTCACGTATTATGCCTATTAAAGATGTTCAACTTTCTGAAGACTTATCCTATAAGGAAGTACCAATTTCTATCCTAGATCGTCAAGTTAGGAAGCTCAGAACCAAAGAAGTAGCCTCAGTAAAGGTGTTGTGGAGAAATAATAATATTGAAGAAATGACGTGGGAAGCCGAGGAAGAAATGAGGAAAAAACATCCCCAGTTATTTATGACTTGAAGATAGTACATAGGTAAGTCATATTCTTATATTCTTGATACTCTTCCTACTATGCAAATATGATCAGGTTTGAACATGTGAAAATGATTACATTTAATTGTATATAGTTGTATCGCCCTGTGAGGCATCGTGCTGGACTTTTGCTGAGTTTCAGGTTTTTGGATAGTCCCAATTATAAAGGAAACTCTGCCGAAATTTCAAAAAAAAACCTAAGGGACTAGAGCTCTATATGCATTACCCTCATTCGAGGACGAATGATTCTAAGGGGGGAAGGATATAACACCCCGTACCTTTCAAAACCTATGTGACTAAGTAAATATCGACGAAGGTATTTGAGCTCGAGATTGTGAAGGGGTACTTTGGCCTAGAATTTGAAATGGTCAAATGTATATAAGTGTTAAGTTAAATTATAAGGAGGAGGGTTTTGAAAATGAGATAAAACAAGTGAGGTACTTGCTCGACTTATCTAAGCTCTTAGGTGACAAGTAGGTGCATCACCTACCTACGCTAACGAACTAAGTTCCGAGGGCCGATTACGGGCAGCAACACCATGGATTATTAGACCTAATGGTAGCCCAAATGAAGCTTAAAGTTGGCCCATCAAAGCACAACCAAATCTGGCCCAAACAACTACAAAAGTTAGCCACCAATATTGACCACATTTTGACCCAAGAGAAGCCCAAAATCAGCCCCAAAACTTAACCCTTTTGAGGCCCAAGCAAAGGGTAATTTTGGCCCAAGTTTCTTGACCCATTTTGGCCCAAATATACTCAAAAAAGTCGGCCAAAAAGGTCCCTTTATATAGGCCATTTGCTGATCAATGTTGATCACAAAAAGCTGGAAAATTCTCTCTTATCTCATTTCTTTTTGGCAGCCCTTCTCTCCCTTTAGGGTTCTAAGAAGACCAAGATTAATTGAAGCTTAAGGTGAGTTCAACAACTTGTTATCTTGGTATTAATCTACTACATATAGCTAGGATATCCTATGGTAAGAAAGACATGAACTATGGCAGCCCTTTCTTATGATTTAACACATGGAAATTGTGTAACAATTAAGAGATTTCTTCTTCTCTTGTTGGTGTATGTGTAGGGGGTACTTAAGCTTTTAAAGCATCAATAAAAAGAGGATAAAAACACCCCTTCAAGTGTGGTAAGTACTCTGCCCATGATAATATTTTTGGATTGAAGTTCGGATAGACAATTGTTGTTGAATTGTTGTTAAGAACTCACGGGACGGCGATCGGAAGCCGTGGGTTCAATGTGTTGCTATTGTATTTCGACATGGTGAGTTGTGTAGGGGCTGTTTGATGTGTTTTGTATTATTGGAGGCAGTAGGTTGGTGTGTGTGTGATGTGTATTGGATAAGGGGAGAAAGGTGTGACGATACACCTTTAATTAATGCAAAATACGTAAATCTGCCCGGGAAATGTTTAGCTACTGTTTTGGGAGTGTTGCAGCAGGTTTAAGAGCTAATATTAGCTTCATTATACCCTTGTGTTGTAGATTAACTTAATAAAGGAAAGTCCAAGTTGTGGTAAGCGCAATCTTCGGAAAGAACGAGGTATGTTAAGGCTTCTTTATTCCTTATCGGCATGAATCTAGAAATAGAACTCTAAATCTCCGAAAGAAGGAATTTGAGTATTTTGTTGTAAGAGAGCTGATTTGGTAACTCAACAAGTCTTAAGGAACTAATTTATACATTATGGTGATTCAAGTCGCCTTCTTATAAAAATCCGATTCTTTTTGCACGAAACGTAAGTTATCCTTTTGTCGAGTTTCTTCTTTGTATTGTGATCTCTAATCAAGCTTTAGAAAGTATACAAGGAAAGTTAGAAAGTCAATCCCCATTTATATGTGTTTGGTATGTTGATTCCAACACCTAGTAAGCCAAGGCTAAAGACGTTATCTAAATGAACCTTCATAAATAACAAGAATAGCTTTGAAGGTCAATCTAGTAATACACTTATTATGCGTGGTTTGCGTGTTAGTGTTCACCGAGGTGCTACTACCATATTGAGGCTATTATATACATAGTGTGCACCGAGGTGCTACTGCCATATAGAGGCCATTATATACATAGTGTGCGCCGAGGCGCTACTGCCATATTGAGGCTATTAAATATAGGGTGCGCCGAGGCGCTGTTGTGGTTCAGTGTGGGTTATAAAGAGTGAGTTGCAGCGTGAGTTAATGCATGTGTTGTGTTCTAAAAAGAATAAAGGAGAAAGAGCTTAACGAGTCTTACCAATTACAGTTTACAAGTTTCATATTTTATCTTGTTCAGATTTACTACTTGCGACTTGCTTTTATGCTTCTACCTTACATGCCAGTACATTATTATCGTACTGACGCCCCATTGCCTGGGGGCGCTGCATTCATGCCTGCAGGTCCAGACAGAAACCCAGATAGACCTCTTCAGTAGGAGTTGCGGAGTTCAGCCATTTTGGTAAACTCCATTCTTCCTGGAGCTGACAAGTCAGAGGTCTAGCTTATATTTTGACCAGGTTATGTATATGTACAGCTTATGGGTAGTCCAGGGCCCTGTCCTGGATATGAGATATTTTACTTACTCCTAGAGGCTTGTAGACGTGTATATGTACATCAGTGTTGGGTATGGCCTTGTCGGCGTTATTATTAGTTATCTACTATGATAATAGCCTGATAGGCCTTGAGTTGCTTAACTACTATTGAGCTTTCAGTGTTTCAAATTGTAATTCTTAGAGACCTTGTCGGTCTCAGACCCCCAGCAGGTTCAACAGAGATACACTCTATTTTGGCACCCTCGGCCTTTTGGGGCTCCGGGTGTCGGTCATGTCTCCCATGGTTTGGGGCGTGACAGTCACTTAGCCCCTTGACCTCTTCTCTCAAAAAAGACGCTGTGCGGGCAAGTCGATCAAAGTCAGAGTGGGGAGGGATTGTTTATTTACAGTTGTTGTAGTATGACTTTTCATCTCCTGTTCGGTCTTTCAATAAGTAGTCAGTTGCGGGCGTAGTCATACTTAACATTGATTGAAGCAGCTGTTGGAGAGAAGGTACCAGTCAGACCTACAAGCACCGGGTAGTATGCAGCGGCAGTTTTCAATCATACAATGTTCTTAGTCTGACTTTTAGCGGTAGTCAGTTGTCCTCGTTCTCCTCTTTGAATTGCCCTATTGAGTAAGGCTCGGTGCTTGCAAAAATGTCGAGCTGACGGGGTCAGGTACCAGTAGTGACAATAGCAAAGGAGGGCTGGACACTAGTTGTGCTAGTGGAATGACCCAACTGGACCTAGTCAGCCTGAACCGTTTTGCGGTTCTAGAGGACCCTGAACAAGAAGAGGCAAATATGCCAGATCTAGACACTGCTGAACCGGAAGAGATTGCTCAGGATGAGTGTTTGGGTAACAAAGCCGAGGAGGGTGTAGTCAAGGAGAGAACTCCCGAGGAGAGTGATTTGGCTCATAGAAGCGAGGATCTGGAAGAGAGGGTCAACTATGGCAGTGACTGAGGGGGACTTATTCTGTGATAAACAAATGACTTCAAACCTCAGGGCATCCAAAAGAGGTGAACCTGAGAAGAGCAGTAAGAGTAAGCGTTCAAGTACTGGTGCTATGACCTTAAAGGTGGAAGATCCTCCCCTGGTTCGAATCACCCTGAATGAAGAGTGGGCGAACAAGATGCAAAACATATCATAAATGTTGAATTCTAAGAAAGAGGGGGGGCCCTTCCCGCGTATGCGCCTTTATTTATATTCTTTCTATTTTTGACAATGGAGAATCTTTCGAAAAAAACTCTCTGGCAAAACGCAATTCGTCGAGTTCAATTCAAGGTGCACCTTGCTTTTTTTCAGGTAGCTTTTTCTTACGCCTATTTAGCTAGTGGGGCATTGGTCATAGCCAAAATTCGTCGAAGGGATAAAACTAAAATAAAGAAGAGAAAGAAAGGGAAGTTTCTTCTTTCTTTCAATCCAAATAAGAGAACAAAGAAAGCACTCAAAAATGAAAGTTAGATAAAGAAGTGTTAGTAAGAACTAGCACTAGACTTCTTCCCCCCATTCTTTTCGACTTTTTCTCTCTCCTTTTGTTTGTGCTTCCACCCGGGCTTTTCATTCTATTTTATAGAGACCCGAGGAAATTCTATATAATAATAAATGTAGAAAGGTGAGGGTGAGGTACTTTCCCCGGCATACGGAAAGAAAATCCAGGATGACGTCTTTCAAAAGACGAGTAAGGGACGGGGAGAGGGCGACTGAAAAGGAGGCTCGACCTAGAGGGAGAAGGGGGCTCTCGAAACTAAACGAGACTAGAAAGAACATGGGAATTAGCACCATTCATATGAGTGATTTTGTTTTGTCTCTTCGAGACAACAAAAGGACAGCCCTCTCTATATCTCGATCTCGGTTTAGCATCATATATGCTCTGGAGAGCATTTTTTTTGGTTGTAGTGCGGATGTTAGAGCAGCTCCTCTATGATGTGGGTGTGGAGGGGGGGCTATCACCGCCTGATAGAGGCAGAAGCGGGGGCCACCGGAGCTATCTGCATCGAGTGTTTCGATTGAAAGAGGAAGGGAGACAACTCAAATGCCAGCACAGAAATTGAAAGAGTCGTGCTTCAAAGTGGAATTCTTCTAAGATCCATTGCTCGATTTTGCTGCATGCTCTGCTCCCAAAATGCAGAGAGACTTGCGAAGGCAGATCCGGGTTGGTTGGTCCAGAAAGTCATGGGAGAGGCAGGCTAAGTAAAATAATATACTGGTGCTATTGATTATAGAATCTTATGAATCAAGCACGGCACACTTTCTATATCTCCTCCGTCTACAAGGTAAACAGCTTAGCTTAGAGCACAGCGTGTTCGCCACAACACTGGTTGGCTGGTGCATTGGCCTTACCGTAAGAAGTCCGAGAGCGATATATCTCGTGACACGCGGAGCGTGGCATTTTTTTTTAGAAAGTCCGTATAACTTCAAAAGAATCATTCTTTATGAATCAAGTACCATTCAAACAAAGGGTGCATTGCCTCTTTGAGTGAAGAAGAGAGGGGCTTTGTATAGACACTCTTGAGCCATGTTCGTCGCCCTAGGCTTACCATTATTTCATTTCATTCTATTGATTGGTTCTAGCTCCAAAGAACATATACATGGAGCTATGTTGACTTACGTACGTCTTGTTGACTAAACGATCAAGTATACCACGCCACGTATCACCCACTCAGCTCAAGCCGAGGAGAGATAAAGAAAAATCAAAGATATAGTGATCGTGCCGTAAGACCTTGTTCCTTTCTACTTGACGTTCTTTATTTTCCTAAGTTCCCATGGAGCAGTAGCTTGCTTACTTAGCGCTTGCGCTAAGGATCTAATCAAAGTCAAACTTGGATTTGAAAAAAAAACCTTTCCCTTATTAGCCGGAGTACAAGTGTACTCTTTTTTCTTTAGTAAAGGCAAATTAAAAAAAGATTTTTTTTTTCGAACAGTCTCAACATCCTCGTTGAGAGTCGCTCTACGAGACGTCTAGTAGTCTCTGACTTGGTCTTCGAATCCTAAGTCTCAGCCCCTTCCCGGCTTGCCTCGCTCTCATGTTGGCCTTTCTACTTGACTAAGTAGTATTCCACTCGTGCAGTGGGTGTATGGGCTAGCCCATGGTGCGGTCAGCTATGATACACTCAACTTCTTCTTTAGTGGGTTTATCTACAACATCTGGTGGTGCCCTCGTGGGCAAGTTCCTCTCTGGGGCGGTCTGGTCTAATCGAAGTCAACTGACTCACATAGAATACAGGGTTCGTTTTCACCGAGCTGGTCGCTTGAGTCTATAGGCTACCTTTCCTATCCGCTTTTCTACAAGGTCTACTTGAAGACCGGGCCAAGCCTTTAGGTTGTTTAAGTAGGTTTGGGCTAAGGTCGTTGCGCTCCTGCCACTTCTTGGCAAAGTAGGCTGATGGGCAAGCCCCCTCCTGTCGCAATGGTGTGGGGCGTCAGAGGCTGTTACCCCGTGGCCAACTCGAAGGGACTGAAGTTTGACGCAGAGCTTTTTGGTTGTTAAGTTATAGCAGGACTAAGCAACATCCAACAGTTCCAGTCCTTCTGGTTTGCACTAAAGTGGCTTAAGTAGCCCTCGAGGAGTCCGTTTATTCTCTCCGTCTGAGCTTTCAAAGATATACCGACCTACGGCATCTGATGGTCAGATGCCATAGGTCATCTTCTAACATTACCGACATTTCGGGTTTCATAAATTTCACATAAGATAAAAGCTCTTTTCATCATCAGA